>VSMD01119161.1:0-63866 GCA_008750895.1 Mirza zaza
GTCTTCTTATAGATTTCTCCTTCACTCCTTTCAGGTCAATGTTCAAATGCCATCTCTCTAAAGGAGCCTTCCCTGATCATCCTACAACATGCCTCTCTTCCCTCCCATTCCCTGTAGTGGTTGTCATCTGCTACTCCTTACCTGCTCTACTTTTCTCCTATTATCATCATAACATGTACATACATATTTCATGGTTATTTTGTTTGCAGTCTGTCCCTCCAAACCCCTATTAGAATGTACGTTCCACAAAAGCAGGGGGTTCTGTCTGTTTTGCTTATAGCTGTATCTCTAGTATTTAGAATAGGGCCAGGAGCGGTGGCTCACGCCTGTAATCCTAGCACTCTGGGAAGCCGAGGCAGGCGGATTGCTCGAGGTCAGGAGTTCAAAACCAGCCTGAGCAAGAGTGAGACCCTATCTCTACTATAAATAGAAAGAAATTAATTGGCCAACTAATATATATAGAAAAAACCAGCCGGGCATGGTGGCGCATGCCTGTAGTCCCAGCTACTTGGAGGCTGAGGCAACAGGATTGCTTGAGCCCAGGAGTTTGAGGTTGCTGTGAACTAGGCTGACACCACGGCACTCACTCTAGCCTGGGCAACAAAGCGAGACTCTGTCTCAAAAAAAAAAAAAAATAGAATAGTACCAGGAAAAATGCAGAATGGATCCCTCATGAATGAATGCCCTTTAAAAATGACAGAGCTTGCTTCTGCTTTCTCTGCTTTCTGCCACATAAGGATACAATGAGAAGACAGCCAATCTGCAAACCAGAAAGTGGGACCTTATCAGACACTGGATCTGCCAGCATATTGATCTTGGACTTCTCAGCCACTAGAACTGTGAGAAATAAATTTCTGTTGTTTGAGTCACCCAGTCTACGATAATTTGTTATAGCAAACCAAACCAAGACAGTTCCTATTAAGAAAGTACATTAAAAGGTAGCATAGGTCAATGTGATGTTTTAGGATGAAGGTTACTGATGAGTGAGACCAACATTTATTATATCAAGCACCTTTCATGTGCCAGGCCCTGTTCTAGACACAGGATGACAGTGATGAACAGGACAAATACTCTGCGTTCAAAGAGCTAACATTCTAGCAAGGTACCAGAGAGTCTATGTTTCCTGTACTGAGATAACTGTCTCATGAAATGGCATACATATAATACATAAATACTAGCTGTATTTCTGGTAGGTATTAATTCATTCAGAAAATAATTTTCAGTATCTATATTCTAGGGAATGTTAAGCATTGGGATTGTGGAATCATTCTTACTTTTAGAGTTTAAAAGGGGAAGGTAGAAAAGAAAACAAATTCCCATAAAACTGTATGATAAATGCTGTGACAGAGAGAAGACACAATTACAAGAAAGAGAGAAAAAAAAGTTCTCAGTGGAGAGGAATGACTAAGTTGAGCCTTTAATGATATATAAGCTGACAGGACAAGCGGAGGAAGAAATACATGCATGGCAGGGAAAATATGAAGTCACAAGGCAGAGGCTAAAATAGCATGGGATCCTTCAAAAAGCCCATGAGGATGTGTCTGAAGCATATGGATGAGTGCATGAGTGTGTGTGTTCATGTGCACAGATGATATACAGAAGAGATGACAGTCTGGGTGTGGTGGCTCATGCCTGTAATCCTAGCTCTGGGAGGCAGAGGCGGTAGGATTGCTCGAGCTCAGGAGTTCGAGACCAGCCTGAGCAAGAGCGAGATCCCATCTCTACTAAAAATAGAAAAAATTAGCCAGTCAACTAAAAATGAAACAAAAAATTAGCCAGGTGTAGTGGCATATGCCTGTAATCCTAGCTACTTGGGAGGCTGAGGCAGGAGGATCTCTTGAGCCCAGGAGTTTGAGGTTGCTGTGAGCTAGGTTGATGCCAAAGCACTCTAGCCCAGGTAACAGAGTGAGACTGTCTCAAAAAAAAAAAAAAAAAAAAAAAAGAAGAGATGACAAACCAAGATGGGCCTTACATCCTAGGTTAAGAAATTTTCATTTTACTTTATAAGCAATGAATAGCCACTGAAGGAGCAAAAGTGGGAGAATGGCATGACCCTGTTTTAATCTTAGAAAGAGCACTCTGGTGGTAACGTGGAGGATGGAGGGAGATAACAGAGGAAGGGGGAGATGAGACAGAGGGCTAATGCAGATTGTCAGTATGTAGGAAGCAATAAAGGCATAACCTGAGGCAGTGGCCTTGGGAATGCCAGAGAAGGCATGGTTTCAAGAGCTTTATAGAAGAGAAAAATCAAGAGGATCTGTCAACTACAACAGACCTTGTTGTTTGCCTGCTCCACCTGTAGCAACACCCTGCTGCTCCTTGCCAGCAAAGCCTGATTTTATTCAGGTGTTCCCTCTCTCAGTTTGTCCATGGACACAGGGAGGTAACCCAACCCCTAGCTCATTGTTAAACTGTGATTCCAGGGGTCCTCAAACTTTTTAAATAGGAGGCCAGTTCACTGTCCCTCAGACCACTGGAGGACCATTGGAGAGTGTGGCGCACATTCCACACATGTGCACGAGTCGGCTGCTATTAAGCAGGACAGGCAGTGGCGGCAAAAACACCCAGTGGGCCAGATAAATGTCCTCGGTGAGCTGCATGTGGCCCATGGGCCGTAGTTTGAGGACCCATGGAAGCTAACCAAGGCAATCAATTCCTATTGCCCACAACTGGTTTAGTGGTGGGCATAGAATCTAGTTCTCATCAATGAAAGGTAAGGGGAAATGCTCTGAGAGCCATCTAGGAAAAGTTTTCTCACCGAAAAAAAAGTAATACATGGAGAAAGGCAGCTGGATTTTGTCATATGTGAGCAGCCAGCCACCTGGTGTCCATGAAGGGAGCTAGTCAAGAACAAAGTCATCACAGAGAATGGCAGAATGGAAAGAGAAAATATGGGTTCTTGATGATGTTCTCCAGTCAGTGGATTAACCAGTTCTGGAGCAGCTCTACCTCACATGTACTTGTTTTGTGACATCAAAAAAATTTGGGCTGGGCACAGTGCCTCATGTCTGTAATCCTAGTGCTCTGGGAGACCAAGGAGGGAGGACTGCTTGAGCTTAGGAGTTCGAGGCCAGCTTAAGCAAGAGCAAGACCCCGTTTCTACCAAAAACAGAAAAAATTAGCCAGGTACGGTGGTGCGTGCCTGTAGTCCCAGCTACTCGGGAAGCTGAGGCAGTAGGACTGCTTGAGCCCAGGAGTTTGAGGTTGCAGTGAGCTATGATGATGCCACTGCATTCTAGCTGGGGCAACAGAGCAAGACTCTGTCTCAAAAAAAATTAAAACAAAACAAAACAAAACAATTTTTAGTTGAAGAGGGTTTTCTGTTACCTATAGCAAAGAACATTCTGACATTGAAACTAACTAGATTTAGGGAGTTAGGTAGATTTGGTGGTTAAAATTAGCGTATAGGCACTTGGCTCAGATGACTGGACTGATGGAGAAATCATTCACAGAGATTGGAAATAAAGAGGAGTATGTGGGTTTCTGGTAGTGTTATTCATTACTAATTCCTTCTATTCAGCAAAAAAGGTGAGCACCTTCATTCAAAGGTGAGTAATTCATACAGTAAAAGTGACAAAGGACAATAGTGATCATGTATATACAGAGCGCTAAGAGAGCACAGAGGAGGGGTACTCTTCCATTCCACAGGCCTGGGAATACTCCCAGGTGAGACTGTTTGAACTATCAGTTGCTATGGCTGAATGGAAACCAGAGATCATCCTTTAGCAGGGAAGCTGAAACTAAAGAATAACATCCCATAACTAGCATTTAGAAAGAATATGCCTATAATTTACTGTTGGATCCAACCTGTTTAATCTCCAAGTTGCTTTATTTAAAAAGAGTCAAGCTCGAATAGCAATTAGGATTGTAAAGTGTTTAATTTTTAAAGCTATAAATAGCAATAAGCAATATTACATGTTCCAAAAGAATTAAAGAACATCTACTTACCTTTGCATAAGTTTTTCCGCCTTTTAACTCCTGCCAAAGATAGAAAACACTATAAGGATTTCATATAAACACTTAAAATTAAATATATGTCAAATAATTCTGAAGTAGATATTTAAGTGCTGGCAAATATAAATATTAAAATTCTGATGATCTTAAATCCAATTATTTGGGCTCCCACAATCCCCCCAAAATGACCAGTATTTTTATTTAGCATTTAACTTTAATCGAAATGAGACAAATGGTGAGAAGACAAGCTAATATTCTATCTATTTGCTGAAGAAGAAACAGTTAAAAAGTATCCTGGGCTCATTGCAAAAATCTTAACAACCCAAGGAGGGTTAAATTACTTAGTTAGTTAAGCATATTAATACATTGTAAAAAATTTCAATAAGAGTTGAAATCCCACCCCAGAGACAACCAGTTTTTATGAATCATTCAAAAGATGCTCTATGTATATAGAACCATACATGTAGTATAGTATAAACTGTCTTATCTAATATGAACAATACTGGCAAAAGTAAAATATAATAAACAAAAATATATAAATGTTTAACATTTTAACTTAAAATAATAATATAGAGAGATTTACCAAATCTTTAGATTTAGGATATCACATAGCTGTGAGAATTAAGTGTAAAACACTTAGAACAATGCTGAGCACACAGTATGTATGTGTATATATGTGTTTACCAATATTATTAGGGCCAAACTCTTCCCCCCACTGGGGTTGGGAAACCTGCAGCCTCAAGGTCACCTATGTACAGAGGGAAGATGATGTGAAGACACAAAGGGAGAAGATAGTCATGTAAGTGGAGAACTGTGTCTATAAGTCAAGGAATGTCTGAGGCTGCTAGAAGCTAGGAGGAGAGGTATAAAACAGTTTTTTCCCTAGCATCTCCAGAGGGAGCATGGCCCTGCTGACTCCTTGATTTTGAATTTAAGGCCTCCAGAACTGAGACAATTAATTTCTGGTTTTCTTGTTTTTAAATTTTTTTTAGAGACAGGGCCTGGCTTTGTCATCCAGGCTGGAGTGCAGTGGTGTAACACTGCACCTGGGCTTGAGCAATGGGCTTGAGCAATCCTGATGCCTCAGCCTCTTGAGTAGCTAGGACTACAGGTGTACAGCTAACTTTTAAATTTTTTATAGACACAGGGTCTTACTATGTTGCCCAGGCTGGTCTCAAACTCCTGACCTTGAGTGATCCTCCTACCTCGACCTCCCAAAGTGCTGGGATGATAGGCATGAGCCATTGTGTTTGGCCAAAATGAATTTCTGTTGTTTTATGCTGCCCAGCATAAAACTATGCCCGGCTAATTTTTTCTATATATTTTTAGTTGGCCAATTAATTTCTTTCTATTTTTAGTAGAGACAGGGTCTCGCTCTTGCTCAGGCTGGTTTGGAACTCCTGACCTTGAGTGATCCACCTGCCTTGGCCTCCTAGAGTGCTAGGACTACAGGCGTGAGCCACCACGCCCGGCCCAGGTCCTATTCTTTTAGAATGATCTTTCCCTAGATCTTTACATGGGTGCCTCCTCTTCATGTGTTATCTTTCAGAGAAGTCTTCACTGACTTCTGTCCTGGTTTTCTAAAATAATCTCCTTTCCCCAAGTTATTCTCTATTATCTCAATGTATTTTATGGATAAGACTTACTATCTGAAACAATCTTATTTGGGTACATGTATACATTTACTGTCTGTCTTTTTTTTTTATTTTGAAATGTTTTCTTTTTATTGTTTTTTTGAGTTGGCTACACTGTATACTGTCTGTCTTTCCTATTACTCCTCTCCCAACTCCAACCAGAAAGTAAAGTCCTGAGGGTAGGAACTCATTCCAGTTCACCATTCTCCTCCCAGTGCCTAGAATAGTACCTGGAACATTGCAAGCACTCACATACTTGGTGACTGGTGACTGATCGCTTCCCTGTGTCCTAGGCAATAGAGTACATTATCAAATTTTTTGATCTCTGTTGATTTTACGCATAAAAAATGTTATCACTCAAATTTGTATGAGTGAGATTGAGTATATTTTTATATGTTTAAAAGCTATTTATACTTTCTTTTTTGTGAAATGTATATTCTGTCCCTTGCCTATAATTTTCTAGGGTTACTGATATTTTTCTTATTGATTTATTTAAAGGTGCTCTTTCTAAAGAAATAAGTCCTTTGATTTGTAAATATTTTTCCCTAATTTGCAATTTTGCTTACAGTATGTTTTGTAATGCCAGAAGTGTTTATAGACTTGACTTTACCAATTTTTCTTTTATGGCTTCCTTTATATAATACTTAGGAAGGATTAGGTAGAGTGAACTCAGTAAATACCTCCATCTAGCCAAGCATGGTAGATACTGCTAGGCGTTCACCAACATCCATTTTCCCCTTCTCTAAGGTTAGAACTTGTTGGCCACCCAGCTAGAGACTCTACTCATAGCCTTTCTTCTAGTTTGGTGTGGCCATGTGACTAAGTTCTAACCAGTGGGAGTGGGATATGGGCAAAAGCCATGTGCACCGCTTTTGAGTCATGCTCTAAAGAGAAATGTATTTGTTCTTATATGGCTTTTTCTCCTTTCTCATTGGTTGGAAGACAAGATTGGAGCACCTCCCTTGGATCTAAAGATGGACACCAGATGATGAAGACGGCAGAGCTGCTCTACCAGTCCTGGATCCCTTGACTGTTACCCAAGAGAGACATAAACTTCTATCCTGTTTAAGCCATTGCCTATTTGTCTCTGTGTTTCAGTAGCTTATTATAGATGCCCTAAGTAATACACCAAACCCTCATAATCTGAGGAATTTGTTTATTTCAGATGAACAAGTCCTGCCACTTAAATACCACTATTAGTTTTTATTTTTTGTTTTTTTAAAAAAGTAGATCTTGAGTTTCTTTAATCTGTAGTTATACTTCACTCCAAACTTGCTATATATTTTATTTTTCTTATAATTCAAATACTGACAGGTCATCTTTGACAAATCATGACTAGAATTCCATTTAGAAAAAGTTTCGGCTGGGTGCAGCGGCTCACACCTGTAATCCTAGTACTCTGGGAGGCTGAGGCGGGTGGATCGTTCAAGGTCAGGAGTTCGAAACCAGCCTGAGCAAGAGTGAGACCCCTTTCTCTGCTAAAAATAGAAATTAATTGGCCAACTAAAAATAGATAGGAGAAAAAATTAGCCGGGCATGGTGGCGCATGCCTGTAGTTCCGACTATGACTACTCGGGAGGCTGAGGCAAGAGGATTGCTTGAGCCCAGGAGTTTGAGGTTGCTGTGAGCTAGGCTGACACCATGGCACTCACTCTAACCTGGGCAACAACTAAGTGAGACTCTGTCACAACAACAACAAAAAAGGTTTCACTGAAAGAGTAGCAGCAGTCAAGGTAGAAAGGAAAGAAGGTAGGATGCTTATTTGTCAGCTAATCGCTGCAATTCCATGAGGAAGCGAGTATTAAAATCATTTTCTTACTTGGATGAAAAGACAGATTCTAAACAGGAGAATTGCCTCAGTCTTCCAGTTCATGGGTGGCATATGTGTGATTCAAACCCAGGTCAGTGTGACACCATCTATGCTTCCTTTATGGGAGCCGCAGCTCAATGACTGCGGCTTCAAAGATGACTATTTTAGAGCCTATTTCCACAAGGGTTTAACACCTGCACAATCATTTTATGTGTATATGCCTTTGTATCATATTTTAACTGAATATATTAAGCAATTTAAGAGAATTTAAAGTACAGTCATACATATCATAGTGTTATCGGTCCATCCAAAATGCAGAATAAGAAAGTTAACAGTGTAACTTTTTATCTGACACAGAAGGATGCAGGACTAGAATGGAAAGGAGCAAGGCCAAGCTCTTCATTCTAAACCCTTCTCTATTTTATTTTTAACCATTATATGTATTACTTTGGCAATTTAAACATGTATATAAAATGTAAAATATAAAGTAAAACTTATACATTCTTTCGTATATATTAAGTAGAACCATATGGAACTGCTATTTTTGTAGATTACTGGTAATACGCTTCAACCTAGCATGTAGAAAGGAAATATACAGAAAAGAAAACATGGACTTGGAATCAGAAAAATCTGTGTTTGAGTCCTTACGTCACCATTTATTAGCTATGTAAATTTGGGCAAGTAACTTAACCTCTCTGAGCCTTGGTTTTCCTGAAAATGGAGAAAATAATACCTAATTTTAGGGTTGTTCTTAGGCATAATATATGTAAAGTTCCCAGAACAATGCATAACAAAAAATAGGAATTTAATGAATGGATATGGACATATATAGTCCCCAAACTAACAAAAATAAGGCTATTATGTAGAGTGATAGTGAGATGAAGGTTCTTGAATAATATTTTAATTTATAACTTCAGATTCTTCCTCATATTTGCCATGGTAATTTAAATTACTGCTGCAAGTGTGAAGTGAAATTGCATATGCTATAATCGTTCTAATGATAAAGATAAAGCAGAGCTAAATAAAGTGAGTCACTGACTATGGAACTAATTATGGTTTCTGAAAGGGGAAAAGTAATTGGCTATTTTTGTACCTTCCTCACAGATACTCTGTAGATGCAAGGATCTAGGATGCCTGTGGTGGCACTTGCACTCATTTTGCACATAAATGAGAACTTCTTTCTCCAGTGAACACAGTTTGCTTGCACCACCTCCCTGAAGGAAAGAAAAAAAGAGCCAGTTAATTATTATCGATGACATGTTAAAAGTACACCCACGCTTTCACTCAAGTCTATAATACCAAAGTGATCTATTAAAAGCCAGTATTTATAAATAGTGGAACAGTAAGAAAACAAATTCCTAACAATGTGATCTGAAACATCTTTGGAAAGTTTTATTGGTAACTCCACAGTAAACTGGAAAAAGTGAGTTTACTTATCAATTCAATCAATATAAATTGAGGCTTCAGTATTCATTCATTCAACACACAATGAACATTTATGTGCTGGGCACGTGGTAGATGTTTAAAATATAAAAATGAGGACAGGCCGGGCGTGATGGTGCACACCTGTAATCCTAGCACTCCGGGAGGCCGAGGCGGGAGGGTTGCTTGAGGTCAGGAGTTCCAGACAAGCCTGAGCAAGAGCAAGACCCTGTCTCTATTAAAAATAGAAAAATTAGCTGGGCGTTGTGGCACATGCCTGTAGTCCCAGCTACTTGGGAGGCTGAGGCAGGAGGATCACTTGAGCCCACGAGTTTGAGGTTGCTGTGAGCTAGGTTGACGCCATGGTACTCTACTCAGGGCAACAGTGTGAGACTCTGTCTCAAAAAAAAAAAGCGGGGGGGGGGGGGACAGAGTTTCTAACCTTGTAGGGCTTATGTTTATAGTTAATGCAAGAGGCAGAAATATAAATAAATACTTATTCTAGGTATATACAAATACTCATTCTAAGATGAATTATTGTCACAGTTTAACTCTAGCCATAACAGCAATAATGGCTACCATTTATATTGAGAGCTTACCACATGCCACTTCATCTCCCAACAGCCCTACGAGGTAGCTGGCATTTTCCTCACTTTATATAGATAAGGAAAATGAAGGACAAGGAGAGAAGCTACCTCAAGTTCATTTAGTCAGGAAGCAGCAGAACTGGCATTTAAACCAGGCCTGTTTAACTCTAAAGCCCATTTGTCCACAAAGGAAAATCTGTATCTTTCCAACAACTTTGATCTTTCAAGTTTCCAGGCATTCATACACTCTGTTCTCCCTGCTAGTCTGTGTAGGTACTTGGGACTCAGCCTTAATTATTCCTCTACCATAGGAAGAAAAGAAAGAAAACAGGTGAAAATAAAGAGGAAATTAGAGAAAGCAAAAGAGAAAGGCAAGAGAGCCCACGTTGAACAGTTTTGAGTTTCTTAAGAAAGTAAAAAGTCAGTCCTATGGAGTGATAGGAACTGATGGGTGAGTTGAAAATTTAGATAAAAGCTTAAAGACAGGAAAACCGGTGTGGGGGATGTGATTTGGAGTCAACTTGTAGTTGCATCAGTGAATAAGATAAATTTGTATCAGGACCAATTAGTTTTGTTTCATTAATTTCTCCATCAATACACAAAAATCCAAGATGAGGAATTACAACAAACAAATATAATTTAAAAACCAATTATATGTTTGTGTGTAGTATATGCATGTGTGTTTATATGTATATATGTGTGTGTATATATATATCATAAAGACACACAAATAGGAGAGGAGAGCATGCATTTTATCATAGGTTTCACTATGCTTTGGCCATTTAATTTTTTTTCCATTAGGAACTCTTTTTTTTTTCAAGACAGAGTCTCACTCTGTCTACCTAGGCTAGAGTGCAGTAGCATCAGCCTAGCTCACTGCAACCTCAAACTCTTGGGCTTAAGCGATCCTCCTGCCTCAGCCACCCGAGTAGCTGGGACTACAAGTGTGCACCAACACACCCAGCTTATTTTTCTATTTTTAGTAGAGATGGGGATGGGGTCTTGCTCTTGCTCAGGCTGGTCTCGAAAGGAACTCTTAAGTGATTTAATGAATTATAATATGAAGTGTATGTGTACATATTCATAGGAATGAGTTTCCCTTGAAGTCCAGGAGAGGTGCAATTTATTGGTACAGTCACAACAAAGGCAGGATGAGAGTTACTTGACAACGCATAGATCTGGAGGTACCTGTCAGGCAACCTGAGGAATATCCTGTAAGAAGAGCAGTAGCTAACATGTATATTCAAAAACAAGTGACTTTTTAGAAAATCAGTGAATAACAATAAAAATAACAAGCAAGAAAAAGTAAAACCACATTTTTAAAATTGTTGCTTCTCTCCCAACATCTCTTAACCTCAAGACTTGCTAGAGGCATCAGCTATGGTCTCTGGAGCTCCCCAAAAGGGTATGCAGATAGATTCACTGATGTGCTGGACCCTTCAGGAGTACACTGAGCTTCAAGGCACTTGGTTATTCCCATCACTGAGACCACTGATGTGTGATCAGGGATCAAGAAACAACATTTAAAATAAAACCATTTTACTTTTCTTACAAAATTATACATAAACTTCTAGTTTAAGATGGCAGGTGGAATATATGTATTAGCCTCTGCTCCCTCCCCCAAATCCACTAACTTAAAAAAAGTAAAGGCATCATTTCACAAGGACAGAGAGAACTTAAGAGAGACAAAAATAAGTGGCCAAGGACAGACAGATTAGTGATATCTGACTTAGCATACTGAAGAAATCTGAACCTTATGCTGATAATGATGAAAGCCAAGAGCAAGAATTGTAAATTTGTCTTGAAGTAGAATGAAGGAGGGACGAAAGACAGAAAGATTGACTGAAAAAATTTTAGAAATAGTTAAGCTGCAGATACCTCCCTGACTTCTACAGAAGGCTGATATTTATTCTCCTGACAGGTAACAGAGAAGGATCTCGGGACTGCTTGAGTTGAGGGCAGGTATTGGAAAGAGCACAATGGCATGTGGGTAGGTGTGGGTAATGAGAGATGACTTAGCGCCTGGACTTCCAGCCTTCTTCCCCGAACCTGGCTTCTTACTACACTAGAATTAGGCATCTATTCTTCAAGTGGTGGGAAGAATATTCTCTGGGGCATCCAACCAGCCTCAAAGAAAAGATTTAAGGAGATGAATGATGATGGCTCCCAACAAAACAGCCCAGCCAGCTCAATCTACAGCAAAAATCTGAGATGACAAGCACTGTCCATGTGCACAAAGCTTTTAATCAATTTTTAGTGCCTCAGTCAAATATGAACAGATAAATGAGGAAAGTCTCTTAATATGAAAGAGACCAAAATGAATACAAAAAAAGCAACTTGAACAAAACAGAGCCTACACTGGAAGAAGAAAAAAAATTCTGAGAGAGATAAAAAAAGAAACTGCATCTACCATACAGGAATAGGATGCTATTAAAAAAAAGAACATACAGAGAACTAAAAAGTACTCACAGAAATCAAAACTATTGGGCTTGATATTTTGTTTGTCATTCCAGATCCACTCTGCCCTCCTTTGTGGCCCAGGAGGCTGGTCTTACGAACTGTTATACACGTACCACGCTCCCTTGCCCTCTACTTCTGATTGTGCAAAATCAACAAACACCAGCAGGATGGGGCCAGGAGAGAGAAGTCATTATATTTATTTTTCTGGCTCCTTCTCTATTAGGCCATGTGAAAAATAAGTAGGTGGCTGGGGACTGCGGTTTTCTACAATACGCCTGTAGCACTTAGACTCTAAACTATGTGCATCTATGACTTTATTAAAATAAAAGCCAAATTAATAAATTCAAAAACATAGTCAAATATTGAATAATCTGAAAATGAGAACAAAAGTATGTAACAGTATAAGCCATTTTTTTCTAATTGCTTATATACACCACTAAGAACCTTTACTATCTAATATATGAAAATTGGGTGGTATCTTAAAATGTTATTAAGCCAATTTATTCTAGGAATGATGTCATAATTTCCACCCCCGATAAGCCCTTAAAATTCACTACAAAGCCCTAAAACCTTGTAGTGGACTCTGCCACTCTTCATTTGTTTTGAGAAATAACTAATTCCATGACAATACTAATTACAAAAATATATCTTAGATTTTTATCTAGTTTTAAATACCTTATATGGCTAGCCAAGGTGGCTCTCACTTGTATTAAATCCCAGCACTTTGGGAGGCCAAGGCAGGAGGATCACTTGAGCCCAGAAGTTTGAGGCTGCAGTGAGCTGTGACATTGCACTCCAATGATTAATAAAAAAAAAAAGATCCCAGTGGCAGTTAGTTGTTCAGTTTCAATGGAGTGGTGGGGGTGGAAGTCTGATTAGGGAGGATTGAAAAGTAACTGGGAGGTGAGGAAATGGAAAATTTCTGCACTGTGGACAGTTCTTCAAATTCCAGTTCCAATCCTTTCTAGCTGAGTGATCTTAGACAAGTCACTTAATTTATTTGATCTTAGCTTCTTTATCTATGAAATGGAGCTAATAGGACCCTCCTCATAGAGTTGTTTTGAGGATTAAATGAGTATGTTAATATTAATACATGTAAAGTACTGTATTTGACCCTTGTTATACAGTCTTGATATATATATTCTTGATATATATATATATATATATATATATTCATTCTTGTCCCTTTCTATTTCTATAACTATTCCTTTCCAGTTTCTTATTCCTCTGTCTCCTTAAAGTGTCAATGACCACGAAGCTTCTATCCTTGGCTTTCTTTTCTTTTTACTCAGGCGGTCTTAATTATTACTCATATACTGAGAATTTATAAATCTAAGTCCTCTTCTTTAGTCTTTAGATTCATATATCTACCTGTTAACTGGCACTCCTACCTAGTACTCCTGGGGATTAGGTAAGACTTTAGGCTTCTGACATCTATGATGGTACTCACCACCAAACTGACTAGTTAAACTAGTCAAATAGTGCCTAGGAGCACATGTGGCAGAGACTGCCAGTTGTTTATTTAATATCCTTTCTCTCCCCTTCCTTAAAAACAGAACTCTGATTTTATTCAGACTAGCAATGTGCTCAGTTAGAAGATTGCATTTCCCCATTCTTCTCTGCAGCTAAGGGTAGGCATGAGATTGAGTACAAGCTAATGAGATATAAAGGAGGTTACTGGGTGTAACTTCTGGAAAGAAACAGTAAAAGGGGGATAGTTGAGAAGTATCCTTTTAGCATTTCTTCCTTCCTCTGTCTGGAAAACTGTCATGACAATGGTTAGAGTGTCAATAGCCATCTTGGACCACGAGGCTACCTTCAGGAAAAGCTGCGTGATAGTGATGCACAGATAGAAGAAGGGTCCCCAGTAAACATGTCACTCTGGACTATCTCCCTCTAAACTTCGTAAATCTCATTATTTAAAATGCTTATTGAGTTTTGTCATACGTAGCTGACACAGACTAGGTCTGACTATCCCCAAATAAAGGAATCTGTAAAGTTCAAACTTTATTCAAGCTGTGATAGGTGCTCCAGGAATCCCAGAGCCCTGCTTCCCTCGCTTAAGACTACTGCATGGATAGAACACTCTAGAACCTAGGGTACATATTTTTCATGACCTGTAGAGCCCAACCCAATGAAGCCACAGATAAACTCAGGTCCACTTCCAGTGGATGAAGACTCTTTCCAAACACATGAATACTGCCCTCCCAAGCAGCAGACTGACATATGTGCTAGGACTCTGAAACAGGTTCTTATGTAAGTAAAACACCTCACAATCCCAGACAGGAGATCAGGTTGGGATGAACTAGAACTGAGAAGAGCATACTTCTCTATTAATCACCTCATGAGGTGCATAACAAAGAATGCTTACTGGAGAAGAAACCCAGAAATGATGAAGGCAGAAAACAAAGAGCTCAGCATAACACTATGGACAACAGTCTGCCAATCACAGTAAACACTCAATAAATATTTGTTGACTGAAGAATAATTGACCATGACTGAATGCATGGGCTACCGTAATAAGAAAATAAAAATCTCAGGACCCCGCCCCACCAACTCTTTATGCAAAAGAAAAGATAAAGGCCTCAGAAACCTGTGAAGAACTGGCCCAACAGATTCAGTAAAGAAATTCCTTGCTGGCCTCCCATAAGCAAAGACAGGCAAATTGTAGCTTTAGGTCTGCAGGCTAGTATAGCCCCTAAATCTAAAGCCTGCTCAATTTTATACTAATAATGAATTACAAGTTTATCTTCACAGGTGCAGAAGGGACAAGACAGAATCAGATATTCTTCTACCTACCAAAGGAAATCTACATAATTGATGCTTCCTTCACTCCCTTTTTATATTCTAACATTTCTATCTTACGTAAAATGTAGATTTTCCTGGGTCGAACAAGAATGTAACCATTTTGTCTCCCTATCACCCCCTCCCTTGCCTTTTTTCCTTTCTGTATACCTTAAATGCTGAATCTTTCAAATTCCCCTTTGGAAAAATAGGCACCCCTTCATCTGAAGTAGAAACAGATATGTTTTTCCCAGATGTGTCCTCAACTTTGGTTTAATAAACCTCCATTGACTGAGATTTTCGCCCCAGTCATTTATTTTGGGACAATACAACAAATGACTGCTCCCAGCTCTACCAATCTTTGCCTACTTTACTTCCTAACTATTCCTAAACAAGTCTGTTACTGCGTCTAGGATTATTACCTTCGTTCAGACTTCCAATATCTCTTCCCGTGAAATATGGCAACAGCCCCCATAACGGTCCTTGCTCAAATCAACCTTCGTTATTACTACCAGAGAGCTCCTTTTAAAGTATAAATGTGGCAGGTGTGGGGAGGAGGAAAGGGGTGTATGCTTCCATAACGTGTGTGATGCACACCACCAGGGGACTGGACATATGGGGGGAGGGAGGGGGCAGGGGCAATATTTGTAACCCTAACAATATTTGTACTTCCATAATATGATGAAATAAAGGAAAAAAAAAAAGGTCATAAACTATGGGTTTGGGTCATAAACTATGTTTTTTGCACATTTGGGTAGAATGCAATATAGAAAATTATTATTTTCAAAACAAAAAAGTATAAATGTAAGAATGTCATTCCGCTGTTTAAAATCCTTCACTGCTTCCCCATATCTCATAGGATTTGGTCCAACCTCCTTAACAGCGTATCTCCATGAGTAAGCCCCTGCCTGTCTTTAGTTTTGTCTCGTACTATTTGTTGTTCCCAAACAAACTGGTCTATGTCACACTTATTTCTCACTCATAAGCCTTCGTCATGATGCTTTCTTTCCCTTGTGCCATCTACTTCCTCTTCTCTTCCCACATTCACCAGTTTAATTGTAACTCATTTAGCTTAGTCATTACCTCCTCTAGAAATCTTTCCCCAGTTTGGCCTTCAGGTGAAAGCCAGGTGTCCCATATAACCAGGTCTGCCTTGGTTCCCTTCCCAGTGTCCTTCCTTCCTTGTCCCAGAGCACTGTCACCCGGGAAAGGGGGTGGGAAGAGCTGGCTGAGTTGGCTTCCTCGTTCATTCGCTCAGTCTTCATCCCCTGAGACAGGCTCCTAATATCCTATTTCCCTGTCTTGTTTCTGGCAGACTCTCCTATGGTTATATATGAACAAATATTGTAGATGAATTTTTAAAATGTATAGGCTTCAGGAATTTAAGGTTACAGTGAGCTATGATCACACCACTTCACTCCAGCCTGGGCAATAGAGTGAGACATTGTCTCTTAAAAAAATGTATAGTTTTAAAAAATTGCTAACTATGTCTTTTTCTTTCTAATGGGCTTAGATAGAAGGTGTTTTTTTTTTTTAATGTGCTCTCTTCAAAGGAACTGAAGTAGAAATAGATATGTTAATGTAATCTTTTCAGTTTTGCAACATCAAAATAGCAGCTTTGAATTCTTAACCAATTTCTCTAAATAAAAATGGTTTTGTTTGTGCACTTAGGCTATTACTCAGAATTTTTATGAGTCTTTTGGTGCATACACATACACGCACACAGAGCAGTCGGAAAGCTGTCCAAACTAAACAAATAAAAAAAAAAAAAAAGTGGCAAAGCTAGTTTGTGACAGTTTGTTATACCACTGGGTTACCATGGGAACAAACTCAGACTACTTGGCAACTAAGACAAAAGTCACATTAGTAAATGCTTTCCGTTATGTGAGTCATTAATTTCCTATGAGTTTTATATAGTTGTTTAACCACTTTCAAGAAACAAAGCAACAGAACAGGATTTGTGTGGATGCTGTGTGGAAAGCCAAGTATTTCTAAGATGAAATGATAAAGCTGCTGAAAGTGACATAAAATAAGCAGAAGACTCAGAAGACGATAATGTTGCTATGGCTATTGTGTATGCTTCAAATGAGTCAAAGAAAATCTAGAAAGTTTTTTGTCTACTTCAAAAATGTTTATTCAGAAAATTCTTTTAAAATACAAAAATTTAATGGGTTATTAAAATATTTATTTTTAGTAAAATTTATTTTCATCTTTGATATTTTAAAGACCAATTTACATCAATGCTATTTAGCACTGGAAGTAATATTAACAATGTTATTTTTTTAAGAACCTTCTTGTCTGTAATCCTAGCACTTTGGGAGGCCGAGACGGGCAGGTCGTTTGAGCTCAAGAGGTCAAGACCAGCCTGAACAAGAGCAAGACCCCATCTCTACCAAAAATAGAAAAAATTAGCCGGGCGTGGTGGCGCATGCCTGTAGTCCCAGCTACTCGGGAGGCTGAGGCAGGAGGATTGCTTGAGCCCAGGAGTTTGAGGTTGCTGTGAGCTAGGCGGACGCTATGGCACTTTAGCCTTGGCAACAGGGCGAGACTGTCTGAACAAAAAAAAAAAAAAGAAAAAAAAAAGAAAGAAAAGCCTTCTAATTTTAATGAATAATATTCACACAGAGAAGTGAACAAATCATAAGCAGTTTGATGAATTTTTACAAATGAAAGAAACTCTTGTAATCATACCCAGATCAAGATACAGAACACTGACCACAACCCAGAAGCTATCTTTATCCTTCTTCTAAGTCTCTACCAAGTGGAACCAAGCATTGTTTTGATTTCTACCAACATGCGTTTTTCCTTTTTTAAATTTACATAAGTGTAATCCTACAGTATATAATCTTTAGTGTTGGGTTCTTCTTCTCGACCTTATATTTGTGAGATTCATCCTTATTGTGTGAAGCAGTTGGTTTCATTGCTGTCTGGTTTTCTGTTGTATGAACTACTGTAATTTATTTGTCTAGTCTATGCTCTACACGTCTTTCGATGAATGTAGTATGCATCTGGGGGGGGTTATATAACTAGAAATTGAATTGATGGCTCATGAAGTATGCACACGATTAGCTTTATAGATATAACTAAACCATTTTCTAAAGTAACTGTACCAATTTACACTCCTGAGGGCTATATATGAGTTCCCTTGCTCCATATCTTTGCCAACAGTTAGTAGGGTTGGTTTTAAATTTTCAGTTGCTCTGATAGGTATGTGATAATATGTCATTGTGGTTCTAATGTGTAGTTCCTATGTGACTGATGATACTGAACATTCTTTCATGTTATTTGGACACGGGGTACCCTCTTTTAAGAATTAACAATTAAAATCATTTTATTTATTTTTGTTGGCTGTCTTACTTATTACTGATATTTGTAAGAGTTCCTAATGTATTCTGGATATGAGTTCTTTGTCAAATATGTGTATGTCTATTGCAAACATCTTCCACTGTATAACTCATATTTTCTCTCTCTCAATGGTGTTTTTTTCTTTTTGGAACTGCCCAACGAGCAAACATGTGCACAGTGGAAATCAAGGTGGGAATGGGGAGGAGGGGATGGGCAAAAAGCTACCTAACAGGTACAGTGAACACTATCTGGGTGATGGACACAGCCATGACTCAAGCATTACTAAAGCGACCCATGTAGCCAAAAACATTTGTACCCCCATAATATTTTGAAATGGAAAGTCTTTAAAAAATAAATATAAAATAAAATGAAAACTATAGATCCATTTTTTGTGACTATTTAGTTACTGTAGCAGCAAACTGTATTACTTATCCTTGGAATAACTTGCATATGTATATTCTAGGTACACATTTAAAATTAGGCTATGCATTGGTAATTCAAAGTGTTTTTTTTTTGAGACAGAGTCTCACTCTGTTGCCCGGGCTAGAGTGCCGTGGTGTCAGCCTAGTTCACAGCAACCTCAAACTCCTGAGTTCAAGCAATCCTCCTGCCTCAGCCTCTCAAGTAGCTGGGACTACAGGCATGTGCCACCATGCCCAGCTAATTTTTTCTATTTTTTAGTAGAGATGGGGTCTCACTCTTGCTCAGGCTGGTATTGAACTCCTGAGCTCAAAAGATCCACCGACTGGGCCTCCCAGAGTGCTAGGATTACAGGCGTGAGGCACTGCACCAGGCCAACAAAGTGTTTTTTTTTTTTTTAACTTTTTAAAAAACAGTGATAAGAAACTGCTATGAAGAATGCAAGCTGTTTGCCAGATAGTATTGCATGGAGGTTAAAGGCTAGAATGCAAGCTGTTTGCCAGTTAGTATTGCGTGGAGGTTAAAGGCTAGAATGCAAGCTGTTTGCCAGATAGTATTGCGTGGAGGTTAAAGGCTAGAATGCAAGCTGTTTGCCAGATAGTATTCTTATATCCAGAGCAGGGCTGCTTGGGTTCCAATCTGGCCTCTGCTACGTGCCAACTGTCAGAATGGACATGTTCCCTAATCTGTCTGCATTTCCATTTCCTTCTCTGTGAAAGAAGGATGGAAATAGTACCTACTCCTCATGGGAGTTCTGGGAAACCAAATGAATTAACATACAGTGTTTATAACAGTGCCTGGCTTACAGTTTATCTCAGTAGTAAGTGTTAGAAGTTATTATTATCAAGATATGTGTAGTACTAAGTCCACCTAAATTCATCCACCAGAGTGAAATGATGGTCAAATTTGTAAGTAGAGAATTTTCCTCTTCAATATTAATGAAGATTTTTATTTTTTAAAAAGATACAGATTCTTGAGAAAAAAGAAGCCTTTGGAAATGGAGACAAAAAAAAATATTTTAAAATTGAGGATAAATTATACTTATAAAATTGTGACTTTAAATTACAACACTAAGGATAAATAAATCTCTCACACTCCAGAGATAGTTTTGGCTTGAATAAATGGTGGACAGAAAAATTATTCATTGGGAAAAACTGGATGCGAGATTTTGCTCTTTAAGTTTATTTACTTAGTTTTTCATTCATTCATTTTGCTAGTGGGGATGAGAGTGAGGGAAATGATAACCCAATTTTGTACACTTTGAAGTTGAGGAGTCTGTGAGTCCCTCACTTGGAAATATCTACGAGGCAGATAGATATACAGACCTAGAACTCAAAGAAAACGTCAAGGCTGAAATGGAAATGTAAAAGGTCTCAGCATGTAAATGGCCGTGAAGCTGTGGAATGGATGAGACCATTCAGGGACAGTGGGCAGAAGAGGAAGGGAAGATGGCAGAGTCTGGAACTCCAGGGAACACAAACACTTAGGGTAGAGAAGAAGAAGGGAGGAAGGCAAAGGAGACTAAAATGCCAACAGAGGGAGAAGCAAAGGAGATTATGTTATTCCCAAAAACCAAGGGGTGATATTTTAAAGAAAGAATTGCTCAACAATATCAAATGTGGCACAGAGGTCAGGTAAGATAAAGACTAAAAAGAATTCCACTGGATTTGGCAACAAAGAAGTCACTGATAACACTGGTTCTTTCCTACCAGCACTAAAGCATGCTTAAGTCTCTTCTTGCATGCTAAGATGAAATCCTCCCTTTATGCCGCATGCCCATCTGGCCGCCACCCTGATTTTCCCCACTTTATTACTAAAATACTTGAAATGAGTTGTCTGTATTCTACGTCTCCACTCCCCAAAGTAACCTGGCTTCCATCCCACCTTTTACTGCAGAGGAGGAGTTGAAGATTTGAGCACGCATAAATAATAGTGCCAGAGGAGATCCGACCCTGAGAATGTCAGAGAGGTGGGATCGGATGATAGACAGCTGGAGGGACTGGCCTGGGACAGAAGAAGAGGTTCCTCTTCCATCATGAGGAGGGGAAAAGAAAACAGTGAGCTCTGGTGAAGGCAAGTTTGTCAGCAGACAACTGTTCACGGCCCGCAACTGTTGAAATGACAAATTTCGTACAAAAAAAACAGCATTAATTTGGCACACAACAGGTCCCAAATAAATCTTTGTTGAATACTCGCTTGTTTATAACCTGTTATATTTATATAAAAAGTCTTCATAGCTTCATGTAAGAAAGACTTTTATTCAGTGACTGACAGATGTCCTAATGAGAAATTTCATTTAAAAAAATGTATGTCCCTACAGAAGGGGAGAAAATATTTATAAACCATATATCTGATGATGGGTTAATATCTAAAAGATATAAGGAACTCATATAATAGGAAAAAAAACCCAAATAACCCAATTAAAAAATGGACTAAGTACCTGAATAAACATTTCTCAAAAGAAGACATACACTAACAAAATAAATTTCAAATGTTCTCACCACAAAAAATTTTAAGCATTTGAGGTGATAGAGATACGTTAACTAGCTTGATTTAATTATTCCACAATGTATTCATAAATTTATACAATTATAAACTGTCAATTTACAATAAGAAAGACATATAAATGGCCAACAGGTATATGAAGAGGGGCTCAACATCATTAATCATCAGAGAAATGCAAATCGAAACCACAATGAGATAACACCTTAGGTCAGTTAAACTGGCTATTACCAAAAAGACAAAAGGTAACAAGCGTTGGTGAGGATATGGAGAAAAGGGAACCCTTATACACTGTTGGTAAGAGCGTAAATTGGTACAGCCATTGTGGAAAACAATATGGACGTTCCTCAAAAAATTAATAATAGAGGCTGGTGCAGTGGCTCATGCCTGTAATCCCAGCACTTTGTGAGGCCAAGGTGGAGGATAGCTTGAGGTCAGGAGTTCAAGACCAGCCTGAGCAACATAGCGAGACTCTGTTTCTAAAAAAAAAAAAAATAGCTGGGTGTAGTGGTACACGCCTGTATTCTCTGCTACTCAGGAGGCTAATGTGAGAGGATCACTTGATCCCAAGAATTTGAAGCTACAGTGAAGTAAGATCATACCACTGCACACCTGGGCAACAGAGTAAGAACCCATCTCTAACAAAATAAATAAAATAAAATAAAATAAATAAGAATAGATCCACTATATGATTTAGCACTTCCACTTCTAGGTATATATCCAAAGAAAATGAAATCAGTAGTTCAAAGAGGTATCTGCACCCCTATGTTCATTTTAGCATTATTCACAATAGCCAAAATGTGGAAACATAGGTGTCCATCAACTGATGTGTGATGTATATATTTATACAATGAAATATTATTTAGCCTTAAAAAAAAGGAAATCCTGCCATTTGTGGTAACATGCATGAACCTTGAGGACATTATGCTAGGTGAAATAACACAGACACAGAAAGACAAATATGCTACATGATCACACTTATATGTGAAATCTAAAAAAGTCAAACTCATTTAAGAAAATTAATATATTTTGCTGTAACTACACAAATTCCACATACCATCACTCCCCCACTTCCTAGAAAGAACAATACAGATGCAGAAGACATAATAAAAATGAAATAATAGGAAAAAATCATTTCTAGATTAATCTAAAGAAATAGCTAATACTGTAAATTTGAGAATACACATCATAGTCCAGGAAAATTGAATGAAAACTACATAAAACTTCCCAATGTCAATAAGGTAAAAATCCTGCAAGGATATAGGAAATTAAAATCAGCTTATGAACTATGGCATTCTAGAAAAGGCAAAAGTATGCAGACAGTAAAAGGATCAGTTGGGGGAGGGAAGGATGAGCAGGTGGAGCACAGAGGATTTTTAGAACAGTGAAACTGTTCTGTATCATACTATAATGATGAATGCATGTCATTGTACACTTGCAAAACCCACAGAATGTACAACACCAAGTGTGAACCCTCATGTAAACTATGCACTTTGGGTGATGGATGATGCTGTATCAATGCAGGTTCACTGACTATAATAAATGTACCACTTTGATGGGGGATGTTAACAATGCGGGGTGCTGTGTGTATGTGGGGGTGGACGGAATACGAGACATTTCTGTACCTTCTGCTCAATTTTGCTGTGACGTCAAGACTGCTCTAAAAAATAAAGTTTATTGACAAATTCAGACATGCACATATGAATGAAAGTGTGTTCTCTATAACTCTTAAAAACAAAGGGATAAGGAAATAACTTTATGGAGCATTAGTTGATGTGAACTATGGATTCTATAGCTGGCCCTAACTAGGCACTGTGTATGAAGGAAAAAAGAAAGTTATCTCTTAGAGAGGCAAAAAACCCAAAAGAAAACAAAGCAAAAAACTGTCACCCAGGTTCCCCTTCTAAATAAGATACTTGAAGAAATGTATGAGAACATGAAAAATGAATAAAAAGTTACATTTTAAGAATCAAGAAAAGGCAAGAAACTAAGTCAGTAGGTTACTTGTTCTTTTAAAATACTTTACTTTTGAACAAAAGGACTTTTTTGTCCTTTCTGAATATTCTAAAAAGACATGGGGAAAGAATAGCGGTAAACAGTTTATTGATCACAAATCCACTCAGTCAGTTTCCAGATCACGAAATTTATGGCTCCTTATTTTATACAGACTAATTGCCAAACTCTTGAGCTAAGCATTCAACCTTCCATCTTCTGCCCTCGGCTTCTCAGATTTGATCCCCTCTGATTCATCATTAATCTACTATAATTCAATGACTCTTCACTAAACCAAATTACCCACTGTTCTCTACCTTGGCACTATGCACCCGCATGTCTGCCTTCATGGTGTTCCCTCCCTTTAGGATGCCCTCCAGATGCCTTCTATCCCTTTCCTACTGTCCAGTCTCACTCACGTAATATAAAGAAGAAGTGATGAATTTTAGACTCAGAAAGATACTGACATAAAGGGAAATAGAAGTTTAATGAAATTTTGCTATGTATTATAAAAGTAATCCTCCATTGCTATTTTCACAAGTATAATTATCAAAAGGAAAATCTATAATATCAGAAGAGGAACATTTATCAGGGTTTTCTGGTACAGGGATATTAAGTAGTGAATTTAAAAAAAAAACATGTACAGGTCACCAAGACATACTTGGAGACATTGATAAGGAGAAGATTGCAGAATGTTTACATTCTTGAGATCAAGGGTAAAATAAGCCAAGGACACGGAGCATGACAAAACAGCACAAAGCATATTATAAAGTGTACTGTGGAGGCTCTATTCTGGTAGTCTTGGTTATCCTTATAATAATGATATTACGATGATGAACACTTGTGCAGAGGAAGTAAATTATGATCAGACACACAGCAACACAGTCTAGCTAGCTCTATTTTGAAGGAAGGCTGGGGGAGCAGATTGGAAGGGATCAATGCATCAGTGAGAGGAAGAGATTATAAGGAGGTTGTATATAAAAAGACTGTATTGAGCATACACATTGGAATTTTTCTTGAGTGTCATTGATCACAGTCAATGTAAATAAATTTCATGTTCATGCATCACATTGCATTACTTGATCTGTCTGACACCACTCCTCACATAGAAGGAAACCCCAGAGGGAGACGGTAGGTGAGTTAGAGAAATTGTAATAAACATTTAAAAATAGTTTAATTATTCTGAAAGTTGGATTGGTGTTTCTCTGAAGGCAATATAATACCACGGAGAGTTACATGGCAGCTAGGGTTTACACGAGTTACGTTAGCAAAAATAGCTCTCAAATTTACTCTTACTACCTGTTGGTATTAATTTACAGTTTCTCAAATCAGGAAATGGTAAATGCTAATAATTACCTGAATTCCTGGTTGCTTCAGGAAGGCTTACATGTTATTAGTATAATGAAAGAGTTTGCAGTTCTCAACTGTATATAATTACAAATGCATATTATCTGTATTACTAGTTTGATGATTAAGTTAATCTATTAATAGAAATTATGAAGGTAATTTATCATTGCTTATGAAAGATTCTTTGTTAATGTAGCCTAAAGCAAAATTTTGGAACCAATTATCTTTTTTTGCAAGGACTACGAACAATCTTTTCTAACCACTTTCCCAGGCTGTTATTTCTAAAACTGTTTTCTGCCTTGTATACAAAGGAAATAATGGTGTCTACAGGACTGTCCAAGTAAGATATTTATGCAAGATTTCTGGAAGTCATTCCTTAACTATAAGGAATGACTGAAATACCTAGAATGGTATACAGAGTTGATATTTTAAAAAATATAAAACCTTATAGGATCCTAATAATAGAAGACAAAATAATAACTTTATGTTATGACACCAGCACTATAGAATTCCCCAAATTGCTACTGAAATATAGTTACAGTCTGTGAACAAGGAAATATATAAAATTTTAACTAGAAAGAAAATATCACTAAATGAGTTTATTCTAATGCTATGCTAGTGATGATTCACTTAAATAAAACAAAGCAAACATGCAAAGTCCAAAATCAATACTATGGGCAGTTCCTCATTTCATTAGGATAAAATAAGTCTTGGGCATAAGCCAGTTTCTAAGCCACAATGCTTGGAAATATCATTTGATTAGGAAAAGTCTGAGAATTTGTTCTAAAATCAGTAATCAAGTTTTAAGACAGAAAAAAATATACATTTTAAAATAGCAGATAGACTTTCAATCATCAGTTTGCTTTTTTAACATTTGTATTTCTATTTTCTCTTACACTATTTCTTTGTCCCAACCTATAGTCATGTTCAAGTTCCTATCCTAAAAATAAACACATAAAATAAAATTTCTGTTTGTTCCTGTCTTCCCTCTTTACTTAATTCAACTTTTCTCTTGATTAATAAACCTCCCCAAAGAAGTACACTCTACGCTTTTGCTGCTGCACCACCTGCTCACTCCCTAGCCCCTTGAAACCTGGTTTCTGCTCCTACGACTTCTATGAAATTTCTCTCTCCACTTCACCTGCTGATTGTCAAAAAAGAGAGCAGCTCTCAGGCCCACTCACCATACTATGGCAGAACTGAATACTCTCCCCTCTAAAGCTCTTTCCCCGGTTAGCTTCTGTGATATCACACTCTATAATGTTGTGGTCTGATTTTCCTCAATCAGGTCTTTTTCTACCAGGGTCTATCCTCTCACCCTTGCATTTTGTTCTGTATACCATCCCTGACTTTGTTATCTTGTCGATGTGGATATTTTAAAATCTAGGTCTGCAATCCTGACTACTCTGCTCAGTTTCAGACATATACTCTCAGCCACCTACCACACATCATCACAGACCTTGCTTGTACCATCACATTCAAATGTTCAAGGGTATCAGCAATAAAGGGAATATATTGGAAACAACAGTAATATTCAAAACAGAAGAACTGTCACTTAATTTACACTCCATTCGTGAAAGACTATTATGTATGGCATTATCAAAATAACATATACTAAAATTTCTAATACCACAGAAAATATAATACTTGTATTACAATGTGCAGTAAAACAAAAAAAGCAGGATAAAAAATTGTGTATGTAATTTGGTTTCAATTTTGCAAAAGACAAACTGGAAGAAACTGGAAAGCTATATTCCAAAATGTTAACCCATGATTACCTCTGATGGGTAACATTTTTTTCTTTGTAATTTTATGTATTTTCCAAATTTTCTATATTGATCTTGTTGATTTTAGAATCGGGAAAAAATGGGGTTCAAGATCATATTGCTTACAGAATAAAATCCAATCTTCATGTGAGGGCATCCAACGTCTGCCAAATTCTGGCCCCAATGGACTTTTCCAGTCTTGTCCTTCACTACATCATGCCCCAGGCATTCTCTGTTGTGTTCCCTCCCTAGCCACCTCTTCTCTACAATGTATACTTTTATGGTTTTGTCCATGTGCTCATCCTGTCTGCCCCCAAAGCAGGACATTTCAACCCTAAAGATATTTGCTCCCTAAACCCTAATACAGAGCTTTAAGACAATGTTTAAAATTCTCTCTTGGATTAGCTAAGAAAATTTTGTCTTTTGTCCAATCTATAATGAACATTATTGGGAGCAATAATAAACATAAAACTCACTGGCTAAAATGACACAAGAGCAGGGCACAGTGGCTCGCACCTGTAAGCCCTGCACTTTGGGAGGCTGAGACAGGAGGATCACTTGAGGCCAGGAATTCAAGACCAGCCTAGGCAACATAGTAAGACCCCATCTCTAAAAGAAGAAAATTAGCAGGGCCTTGTGGTGCATGCCTGTGTAGTACCAGCTACTTGGGAAACTGAGGCAGGAGGACTGCTTGTGCCCAGGAGTGGGAGGTTACAGTGAGCTATAATAGTGTCAGGATAATCCAGCCCGGGTGACAGAGCAAGAGGGACTCTGTCTCAAAAACAAACAAATAAAGAAACACATGATGACATTTGTTCTTGACTATAAATTGCCATAAAAATTAAGAATTCAGATATGTAAAATCTGATCCTGAAATTTTAATTTAATAAAAATAATAGTGACTATACAGATTATGGCAGATTAATACATTTTAAGATAGATCCTATTTATTTATTGAGACAGGGTCTTGCTCTGTTACCTTGGCTGGTTTCGAACTCCTGGCCTCAAGTGATCCTCCTGCCTTAGCCTCTCAAAGTGTTGGGATTATAGGTGTGAGCAACTGTGCCAGGCCAGATGTTATAATCTTCACACTTTGCACAGACAAGAGAATAAATGCCAAATAAATAAATTTAATAATATAAAAAATTGAAGTGAAAAAAAATAAAAATAGTTCAGTTGCCTAGAAAATAGGTATAGCTCAGAGATATTGCAGGTTTGGTTCCAGACCACCAAGATAAAGCAAACATCACAATAAAGTGAATCACACAAATTTTTTGGTTTCTCAGTGCATATAAAAGTTATGTTTCACTATATTGTAGTCTATTAAATATGCAATAGCATTGTGTCTAAAAAACAATGTACGTACCTTAATTAAAAATACTTTATTGCTACAGACAACCCACAGAATGGGAGAAAATTTTTGCAAGCTACACATCCAATAAAGGGCTGATAACTAGAATATATTTAGAACTCAGGAAAATCAGCAAGAAAAAAATCAAACAACTCTATCAAAAAGTGGGCAAAGGACACGAACAGAAATTTTTCAAAAGAAGACAGAATGGCCAAGAAACATATGAAAAAATGCTCAACATCTCTAATCACAGGGAAATGCAAATCAAAACTGTAATGAGATATCACTTATCTCCAGTAAGAATGGCCTTTATCAAAAAGTCCCCAAACAATAAATGTTGTCATGGATGAAGAGAGATAGGAACACTCCTACACTGCTGGTGGGACTGCAAACTAGTTCAACCTCTGTGGAAAGCAATATGGAGATACCCGAAAGTGATACAAGTAGATCTACCATTTGATCCAGCAATTCCACTACTGGGCATCTACCCAAAAGATCAAATGACACTCTACAAAAAAGACACCTGCACTTGAATGTTTACAGCAACATAATTCACAATTGCAAAGTTGTGGAAACAACCCAAGTGCCCATCAATACATGAGTGGATTAATAAAATGTGGAATGTATATACCATGGAGTACTATTCAGCTTTAAGAAACAATAGTGGTACAGCACCTCTTGTATTTTCCTGGATAGAACTGGAACCCATTCTACTAAGTGAAGTATCTCAAGAATGGAAAAACAAGCACCACATGTACTTACCAGCAAATTGGTATTAATGGATCAACACCTAAGTGGACATATAGGAATAACATTTATCGGGTTGGGCGGGTGGGAGGGGGGAGGAGGGGATGGGTATATACAAACATAATGAGAGAGATGTGCAACATTTGGGGGATGGCCAGGCTTGAATCTCTGACTTGAGGGGGGAGGTAGGGCATGGGCAATATATGTAATGTTAACATTTGTACCCCATGATATGCTGAAATTAAAAAAAAAAGAGCTTTGCTAAAAAAAATACTTTATTGCTAAAAAAATGCCAATAATCACCTGAGCCTTCAATGAGTCATAATCTTTCTGCTGGTAGAAGGTCTTACCTTGATGTCGATGGCTGCTGACTCATTATGGTGGTGGTTACTGAAGGTTGAGGTGGCTGTGGCAATTTCTTAAAATAAGGCTATAATGAAGTTTGCCACAATTTGACTCTTCCTTTCACGAATAACTTCTCTGTAGCATGCAATACTGCTTGATAGCATTTTACCCACAGAACTTCTTTCAAAACTAGAGTCAATCCTCTCAAACCCTGCCGCTGCTTTATCAACTAAGTTTATGTAATATTCTAAATTCTTTGTTGTCATTTCAACAATGTTCACAACATCTTCCTCACAAATAGTTTCCATCTCAAGAAAGTGGTAAGACTTTCTTTGCTCATCTATAAGGAACAATTCATTCATTCAAATTTTATCATGAGATTGCAGCAATTCAGTCACATCTTTGGGCTCCACTTACAATTTTAGTTCTCTTGCTATTTCCATCATATTCTGCAGTTGCTTCCTCCACTGAAATCTTGAACCCCTCAAAGTCGTCATGAGAGCTGGAATCAACTTCTTCCAAACTCTTGTTAATGCTGATATTCTGGCCTCCTCCCATGAATCATGAATGTTCTTAATGGCATCTATAGTGGTGAATCCTTTCCAGAAGATTTTCAATTGACTTTGCCCAGATACATCGGAGGAATTGCTATCTACGGCAGCTATAGCCTTACGAAATGTATTTGTTAAATAACAGGACTTGAAAGTCAAAATTACTCCTTGATCCATGCAGAATGGATGTTGTATTATCAGCATGACAACAACATTAACCTCCTCCTCCATCTTCATCAGAGCTCTTTGGTGACTAGGTGCATTGTCAATGAGCAGTAGTATTTTAAAAGGAATCTTTTTTCCTAAGCAGTAAGTCTCAGGAGTGGGCTTAAAATATTTGGTAAACCATGCTTTAAACAGATGTGTTGTCATCCAGGCTTTGTTGTTCCAGTCATAGAGCACAGGCAGAGTAGATGTAGCATAATTCTTAAGGGCCCTACGATTTTTGAAATGGTAAAGGAGTTTTGGCTTCAACTGAAAGTCAATAGCTGCACTATCCCCTAACGAGAGTGTCAGCCTGTCTTTTAAAGCTTTGAAGCCAAGCATTTACTTATCCTCTCTAGCTATGAAAGTCCTAGATGCCATCTTCTTCCAAAAGAAGGCTATTTGGCCTCTACTGAAAATCTGTTGTTTAGTGTAGCCACTTTCATTAATTATCTTAGCTAGATCTTCTGGATAATGTGCTGCAGATTCTCCATCAGCACTTGCTGCTTCACCTTGCACTTTTAGGTTATGGAGATGGTTTCTTTCCTTAATCTTCATGAATCAACCTCTGCTAGCTCCAAACTTTTCATCTGAAGCTTCCTCGCCTCTCTCAGCAATCACAGAACTGAAAAGTTAGGGCCTTGCTCTGGATTAGGCTTTGGCTTACGGGAATGTTGTTATTGGTTTGATCTTCTCTCCAAAATTTCCTCCATCTCAGCAATAAGCTGTTCTCTGTTCTCTTTCTTCTCATCCACGTGTTCACTGGAGTAGCACTTTTAATTCCTTCTAGAACTTTTCCTTTGCATTCAACAACTTGGCTAACTGTTTGGTGCAAGAGGCCTAGGTTTTGGTCCATTTCGGCTTTCAAGATGCTTTCCTCACTAAGCTTAATCATTTCTAGCTTTTGATTTAAAGTGAGAGACTTATGACTCTTCCTTTCACTTGAACACTTAGAGGCCACTGTAGGGTTATTAACTGGCCTAATGAATTTCAATATTGTTGTATCTCAGGGAATAGGGAGGCCCGAGGCTAGAGGAAGAGATAGGAAACAGCTGGTTGATGGAGCAGTCACAAGATATGCAACATTTATCAATGAAGTTTGCCATCTTGTATGGTCACGGTTCATAGCACTCCAAAACAATTATAATAGTAATGTCAGAGACCATTGATCATAGAGCACCATAACAGATATAATGGAAAAGCTTGACATAGGTGAGAATTACCAAAATGTGACACAGAAACACTAAGTGAGCACATGCTGTTGAAGAATGGCATTGATAGATGTGCTCAAATAAGGGTTGTCGCAAAGCTTCAATTTGTAAAAAAAACATCTGCACAATGCAATGAACCAAGGCACATTAAAATGAGCTATTCCTGTAGTGCCTAGCACACAGTAGACACTCAACAAGTATTTGTTAAATGAAAGAACAGACTTGCCCAGGAATTAGATAGGCTTAGTGGAATTCTGTCAGAACACACTTTTCTAAAAGCAGCTTTATTGAGATATAACTCACATATAATCTACCCATTTAAAGTGTCCAATTCAATGGTTTTTAGTATATCCAATGTGTAAAACCACCACGATCAATTGTAGAACATTTTCATCACCTCTAAAAGAAACCTCATACTCATTGGCAGTCACTCCCCATTTCCCTCCAATCCCTCAGCCCCAGGTAACCACTAATCTACTTTCTGATCTATAGATTTTGCTTATTCAAGATAATTCATATAAATTGAATCATATAATATGTTGTCTTTTGTGACTGCCTTCTTTACTTAGCATGATGTTTTCAAGTTTCATCCGTGTTGAAGCATTTATCAGTATTTCATTTCTTTTCACTACCAAACAATATTCCATTCTATGGACACACCACATTTTATTTATCCATTCATCAGCTGATGGCCATTGGATTGTTTCAACTTTTTGGCTATTATGATTATGCTGCTATGAAAATTCATGCACAAGTTTATGCATGGACATTATATTTTCTTTTGAGTATAGAATTTCATTCCATATAAAAATGGAATTGCAGAGTCATATGGTAACTGTCCTTTCTGGTTAAATCCTACTAATCTTTCAAAGTTCAAACAAGGAAAAGAGCTATTAATTCTGGCTGAGAAATTAGGGAAAAATCCTTAGAAGAAATGGCACGTGAGCTAAGCTCTGAAGGACTAGTAGGATTTAACTAGTAAGGGGAGAATGGGATGATATAATATCAGATTTTTTGACTCTAATAAAGTTTTGACTTGTGTTTATTGTTAAAAAACCATTTTAGGCTGGGCGCGGTGGCTCACGCCTGTAATCCTAGCACTCTGGGAGGCCGAGACAGGCGGATTGCTCGAGGTCAGGAGTTCGAAACCAGCCTGAGCAAGAGTGAGACCCTGTCTCTACTATAAATAGAAAGAAATTAATTGGCCAACTAATATATATAGAAAAAATTTAGCTGGGCATGGTGGTGCATGCCTGTAGTCCCGGCTATTCGGGAGGCTGAGGCAGCTGGATTGCTTGAGCCTAGGAGTTTGAGGTTGCTATGAACTGGGCTGATGCCACGGCACTCACTCTAGCCTGGGCAACAGAACAAGACTCTGTCTCAAAAAAACAAAACAAAAACCATATTAATGCATTAGGTCCTGTGTGAGTTGTATTTAACTCATGCTAATTTTGAGCCCAGGGCCTCATGAAGCATATGTAACTCACATGTCTCTTAACCTTGGAAGCCACGAGAATTATTTTTCAAGTTGCATATGACTCACGCACAGAAAACAATAAAAAATACCAAATTTTTCATTAAATTATAAAGGATCATTTTGTTTTTCAAGTTTTAATTCTATTTTCGTAATAAAACACTGTGGCCCCAAGGAAAAATTTTTTTTCTAGTGTGGCAGTCAATGTGTTAAAGAGTGGTACATCAATCTTCATCAAGAAAGCATTTTATAGTACAGCCTTTTCTAAAAACCACCTGGCAATTCCTCAGATATTAAACAGTTATCATATGACAGAGGGACTTTCCTAAAACTGCTAAATAAAAATAAATTACTATAAAAGCCTGTATGTCTATACTTCACTAAATCATATTAGTTGGTAGAATGAATGAACTCATCAAAGCTACTGCAGAAAAACTCATGGTAAAATGTCTTCAAATTAGTAAGTTTAAAAAGGAGAACACTTTCTCTTTAATACTAGTCAACTTGAATATAAATCCACCTAACATATAAATAATTGGCTTGGCCTAATAAAAATTTAGAGGACCTGAATTTTAGATCTGGTCTATCACTTACTACTAGCATAACCTTGGGAAAATCATTTAAAATTTTCTGATTTTTATTTATTTGCAAAGTAGAATCCCAATAATTATCCTCCTTGCCTCACCAATCCTCTGGAACGTCAGCCTTTGAAGAAGTATGGGCAATACTTTGATCCAGCAATCCCACTTCTTGGTATTTAATCAAATGAACTGAAAAATTATGTTCACACAAAAACCTGCAAATGGATGTTTATGGCAGCTTTATTCATAATTGTCAAAACTTGGAAGCAACTGAGGTATCCTAGTGAATGATAGGTGAATGGATAAGTAAACCATGGTACATCCAGACAATGGAATATTATTCAGTGCTAAAAAAGAAATGAGCTATCTAGCCTTGAAAAGACATGGAGGAACTTACTTTCTTTTTTGAGACTGAGTCTCACTCTGTTGCCTGGGTAGAGTGCAGTGGTGTCATCATAGTCCGCTGCAGCCTCTATCTCCTGAACTCAAGTGATCCTGATGCCTCAGCCTACCAAGTAGCTGGGACTATAGGCACAAGCCACCACACCTGGCTAATTTTTTCTATTTTTGGCAGAGATGGGGTCTTGCTCTTGCTCAGGCTGGTCTTGAACTCCTAACCTCAAGCTATCTTCCTGCCTCAGCATCCCAGAGTGCTAGGATTACAGGCGTGAGCCACCATGCCTACCCGACACGAAGGAACTTTAAATGCATATTATAATACTAAGTGAAAGAAGCCAGTGTGAAAGGACTACATACTGTATGATTCCAACTATACGACATTCTGGAAAAGATAAAACTATGGAGACAGTAAAAAAATCAGCGGTTAGAAGAGAGAGAGAGACAAACAGGCAGAGCACTGAGGATTTTAGGGCAGTGAAACTATTCTATAGGATACTAGGATGGTGGATACATGTCATTACACATTTGTCAAAAACCATAAAATATACAACTCTCAGAATGAACCCTAATGCAAACTATGAACTACAGGTGGTAAAAATGTGTCAGTGTAATTTCTCCATTGTAACAAAAGTACCACTGTGGTGCAGGATGTTGATCTTGGGGGCTGTGGAGACTTGGGAACTCTCTGTACTTTCCACTTAATTTTGCTCTAAAAATAAAATCTGTTAGAAAAAAAAAAAAGATGCGCAGAAGTGGTGCTCTCAGAGAATTTAGAGAAGGATCAGAGAAGCAAGTTACAGTAGAGAGCAGGGTTCATGGAAGCCAAGATAGTCAAGTTTGAAGAAACAGGTAATTTTAAAAAGAGAGTTTTAAAAAGAGCACAAAGGTACAAATGAGAAAGTATTGACTAGATACGGCAATTAGAGATGACTGAAGGTACCAGCAAAGACAGTTTTAGTTGAGTGGAGGGGTTGAAATCAGAATACAGGATTGAGGGGAGAGGAGGAATGCTTAAGAGAGGAAATGCAGATTATTGTTTCATGAAGTTTGCCATCAGAATTGTATAGAAAGAGAGGGAAAGGCTAGTGTGGCGGCTCAAGCTTGTAATCTTAGCACTCTGGGAGGCTCAGGGGGGAGGACTGCTTGAGGTCAGGAGTTCGAGGCCAGCCTCTGCAAGAGTGAGACTCCGACACTACAAAAAATAGAAAAATCAGCCTGACATGGTGGTGTGCACCTGTAGTCCCAGCTACTTGGGAGGCTGAGGCAGGAGGATCACTTGAACCCAGGAGTTGGAGGTTGCAGTGAACTATGATGAAGCCACTGCACTCTAGCCCTAGCAACAGAGCAAGACTCTGTCTTAAAACAAAATAAAACAAACAAACAAAAAACCCAAAAAAGCGAGAGAGCGGGAGAGGGAATTTAGATGGGGATGAGATCAAAGATACAGGGAAATGGCGAGGAACAGGACAAAAAATAGTTCATCCTCTGAAATTAGAGTTAAAAGATTGGTGAGGCTGACGGTAGAGGGGTGTGAGACAGAGAGAAAGACACAGACAATAGGAGGCAAGACCTCCTAAGAAGTGGATGGCAAGACCAAATGTGACTTCATTCTTGCACTCCTAGAAGGAGCAGCTGGAGAAACTGCCTTGTATCACCCAGGCCTTAGATATGACACAAAATTATTTCATATCCGTACTGGAAATCTTAAGTCCACTCAGTTATATCTAATACTGTTAGTCCCTGTAATGCACAGGAAAAGGCTAGAATGAAAGGCCTGCTACCTCTCTCCCTCCAGCCTGTTCTGTCCTGCTGTTCCATCCTTCCTCACTCTGCTTCATTCTCCTGTTGCTATTCTCTTTCCCAACTTATCCTACTCTACCACCTGAAACCATGTTCTACGGTTAAACAAACTCTAACATTCTCAATCTCTTCGCATTAACACTCCACTCATTGCCTAACTGGAACCTGGCTATCTTATGAGGATACTACTTGTACTGTACTCCTACAGGGTAGGTGATCTTTGTTCTCCACCCTTATCTTCCCCAATCCAGGAGGCAGTGCCAGAGTTTTCCTAACTCCTCATTGTCACCTGCAGGCTGTGACTCTTCTATTGTCAAGCTTAAGGCTTAAAAGCATGAGGCACACAACATCTGGCTATATCATGTTCTTCTCCTCCTGGCTGAGGTCACAGGGAAGTACCTGTTTTGTAATCTTTCTCTCTTCACCCCGACACCTGCAATCATACTGGCTATATTAATGCCACACAAACAACCTAACACCCTAGACTCAGAGTCCTTTGCACCAACCATTTTTCATACCATTTCTACAAAACCCACACCCTTGCCAACTTTCTAGACTGCTCTACTGAAGTAATCTCAAGCATTAATATGCCACTCTCTGAGCACAAACCCTACCTCCCATCCCAACTCTGTCCAGCGTCATTCCTTCCATACATACCTTCCTTTGATATCACAGAGGCCTTCACCTTCTAATCATTCTATATTTTCCTGATTTATCTTTCTGGCCTGGTTTTTCTCCTTATGCAATCCAGACCCCATGACTGCTTAATTAAATTCTTTCTCAACACCACTTTTAACTCCCTTGCTTCCTTGGCCTTTCCACATACCTATAAATTTCTAAACCTGCATCGATCCTACCATCTGTTTCCTCCCATACCTAACCTATGAGCACTGCTAGAGAAAACTGCATGAACATGTATATTGCCGTCACTAAAATTCATGTTTTCAAATCTCGGTTGGCCCTTTCAGACTTGTCTTTGGTCAACTTTCTCTCCCATTCCTTGTGGAAGATTTTCTAATCTTTTATCATTATTCTCATGTCCCTTACTCTATCTTTCTTGGTTGCTATTGAGACAGCTAAGGTCATCTGATGAGAATTCTCCATTCTTAGCCCTAAGCCAACCTGCTAACTTTGCATAAGTCACTCCCCTACTTCTGGCTCCCTGGACTACAGGCAGAAGCAATTCTAGGCTCATTGAAATGACCACTCCCTTTCTCTGTCTTTATGTGGCAGCAGTAATATACCACTATACTCATATTACCCTGACACATCATGCTGTTCCATGCCATTGTGTATACTGTTTCTTCTATCATTATTTCTCCTCCAGCTAGACTTTTCAAAAAACCTTGCTGGGGAATTTTCTTCCAAGACACTTCTGTGACTTTCCCCTAAATCCCCAAACACTTTCTCCATTCTACTTTTCCTGGATTTATTTTTATTACTGCAAACTTTATACTGCATGGTAATTTTTCATAAAGGCAATTAAAGGAACAAATTTGGTGTGAAATGACTGGTAAAAGCAAGAACTTTTAAGAATTGAATGAGAGGTGAAATCATAGTGGGATGGGGAGGAACATTTTCATTCATTCAATAAATAACCAACATTTATTAAGGACACAGTATGTATAGTAAGTTAGAGAGAAGTTGTAGGTGGATTATAGGTTGGGACAGGTATGGGTGAAATTTATGACATTTGATCTAGATCTTAAGGAATGGTTGCAATTTGGATCAACTAAATGAAGGATGAAGAAGAGGTGGGAAAAGGAAAGAACATCAAAGACAGAAATGCATGCACATTTGGCTAGTATAAGTGACCAGTCCTAGCTAAAATGAAAGGTTTAGGAAAAGTAGCAGGAGACAAAACTGAAAGCTTAACCACAGAATCCTGGAGTTAGAAAGAGCCTTAAGAATCTTCTAGTACAACCACCTCAGAGCTCAGGCAGTGATGTGAGGCCCAGTTCCTATCAGGCCGTGGACCAGCCCATGGCCTGAAGGGTGGGGACCACAGCTTCATAGGATAGTCTTTCAAATATCTTTCATTAATTGATGTGTGACCTTGAAAAAATTATTTTCTAAGGGTCAACGTTCTCATCTCTAAAAGAGAGGTGTGGCAGAGGCTAATTGTCCCGTTATCTGTTCTCCCCTCCCTTTATCATCATTGAATTTTTTAACACGGACACCCAACAAAGGCTACATTTCTCAACCTTCCTTGCACTGGAGGTGGCACTGTGCTTAAATTCTGGTCAAAGGGATGTGAGCAGAAGTGACCTCCCTTTCCCCTTTCCTCCTTCCCAAGGGCTGGAATTCGGATGTGGGGTGAGCCAAGTTAGTTTCTGTGGATGAGAACAATACCCTGAGAACAACAAGATAAAAAGAGTCCAGGCCCCTGACAACTTGATAGGGCAGAGCTACCACACCAACTTGGACTTTATATGAGAGAGAAATAAACTTACATCTTGTTTAAACCACCTGTTACTTAAAAAAGTATCTGTGTTATAGCACTTGACATATATCCTAATCCAAAAGGAGGTAACGATGGCTTCCCACTTCTATTAAAGGAGTTTTATAAAAATTCAATAAAACTAGGAATATAAAATATACGTATATACAAGTTAATTTTTTAGTATTTTAAGATCATCTTCTCCTTCTTTCTCTCTCTTTTTGTAGAGACAGGGTCTTGCTATTTTGTCCAGGCTGGTCTTGAACTCCTGGCCTCAAGAGATCCTCACCTGGGCCTCCTAAAGTGCTGGGATTCTAGGTGTGAGCCACTGGGCCCAGCCCCATCATCTTCTCTCTTGAGACTAATCCCAGTCTCCTGTTAGTAACATAATTCAAGATGCCTCAGAATCCCAATATCCTCCGTGATCTCTATTTGACAATATCCCTCAAAGGTGGACACTCCAAACTAAGCATAAATCTTTATAAGCTATGTACATAGGATAGCATATATTTCTCCATATTTCCTCATACATTTAATTTGGGGATCTCTGTGTATTTATCAAATACACAGAGCAAAGCTATAATAGATCTTTTCTCTAAATACCTGTATTCTTTCACTAAATATTTATAAAATGCCTATTGTGCAAGGCTTAGTGATATAATGAATATTAACTTACTGGTATAAAATGACATTAACAATAATTTTACAGGATATGACTATCCTGTAATGTGACTAAAAAAGTAAGTATATGCGTGAGTTTCTTATCTTTCATATACAATTGCCTTAGGCAAATCTAAAGAGGCTAGGTCTAGTAACTTGTTTAATGGTATCACATATTGGAACAAGTTTTCTAAGACTGATATTCAGAAAAAGTTATACTATATATATATATTTACCATTTTTCTAAAATATAAAAATGAGAAAGCATACTACATAAAGCCTGAAAGACAGTAGAGTTTATTGATTAAAATGTTCGTGACAGCCGGAGTGCCTCCTAGCTTTGCCACTTACTAGCTGAGTAACTTTCAGCATCTCTTTATGCTCCTATTTTCCCAGGTATAAAATGAGAGTAATAAGAGTAATGATAACTGTAATAGTACTGATGCAATAACAGTACCTTCCTCATAAAATTATTTTGAGGATTAAATGTAAAGGTTTAGAAAAGTTCATGGTGCGTTGGGAAAGTGCTCACGTAAAGGCTGGCTACTATTATTACAGCTATTATAATAATGTGAATTGATTTCTGGTCAGGGTATACAGAATTGTATTTTACTTTTTAAATTTTTATTTATTTATCTCTATTAAGGTATAGTTGACAAATAAAAATTGTATATATTTATGGTGTACAAGGTGATGTTTTGATATATGTATACATTGAGAAATAGTTAAACCAAGCTAATTAACATACCATCAATTAACATACTTTTTTCCTTTAATAGAGACAGGGTCTCACTATGTTGCCCAGGCTGGAATTGAACTCCTGGGCTCATGGGATCCCCCTGCCTCAGCTTTACGAGTTGCTGGGACTACAGGCTCAGGCTACCACACTCAGCTACAGGCTTATTTTTTGTTGAAGGATCTACTCTCTTAGCAATTTTCAAGTATACACTATTAGTAACTATAGTCACCATGTTATACAGCAGATCTCCTGAACTTACTCATCCTAACTGAAACTTTGTACCCTTTGACCAGTATTTCCCCATCCCCACACCCCCCAGGTAGCCAGAATTCTATTCTCTGCTTCTAAGAGTATACCTTTCTAAAATTCCACATATAACTGGGATCATGCAGTATTTGTCTTTTTGTGTCTGGCTTATTTCACTTAGCATAATGTCCTTCAGGTTCATCCATGTGGTTGGAAATGACAGGATTTCCTTCTTTTTTAAGGCTGAATAGCATTACATTTTATATATTACATTTTCTTTATCCGTTCATCCACTTATGGACACTTAGGTTGTGTTCAATATCTTGGCTATTGTGAATAATGCTGCTATGAATTGAGAGTACAGATATCAGAAGTGGGATTGCTGGAGCCAGAGAATAAAGAATTCTGTGCTGTATGGTCAAACAGCATTTTTTTTTTTTGAGACAAAGTCTCACTATCTTGCCCAAGTTAGAGTGCCATGGCATCAGCTTAGCTCACAGCAACCTCAAACTCCTGGGCTTAAGGGATTCTCTTGCCTCAGCCTCCCGGGTAGCTGGGACTACAGGCATGCGCCACCATGCCTGGCTAATCCTTTTTCCATTTTTAGTTGTTTGGCTAATTTCTTTCTATTTTTAGTAAGACAAGGTCTCGCTCTTGCTCAGGCTGGTCTCGAATTCCTGAGCTCAAACGATCTGCCTGACTCGGCCTCCCAGAGTGCTAGGATGACAGGCGTGAGCCACCACGCCGGGCCCAAACAGCATTTTCTAATGCTGGTTATTTTTGATATTTGCTACTTGTTAGTGATTTTTCATGTTAAATCAATTTGATGTACTGAAGGGCAAGTTGGTGATAAAAATCAAAATCCCTAAAAATCTGTGATTTAGCAATTCCATTTGTATGTGTTAATCCTAAATAAATAATAATGGATGTACACTAAATTTGGCTATAAGGATGCTGACTGTAGTTTATTTATAAAAGTATTAATAAGAATAGGAGAGAAGAAAGACTTTGAAAAGTGGCTTAGTTCAATAGATCAAAGAAATCCATATAACACAATGATATGCATCTATTAAAAATAATTTTGTAATTGAATACTTCATGATTGGCCGGGCACGGTGGCTCACGCCTGTAATCCTAGCTCTCTGGGAGGCCGAGGTGGGCGGATCATTTGAGCTCAGGAGTTTGAGACCAGCCTCAGCAAGAGCGAGACCCCATCTCTACTATAAATAGAAAGAAATTAATTGGCCAACTAATATATATAGAAAAAAAATTAGCCGGGCATGGTGGCACATGCCTGTAGTCCCAGCTACGTGGGAGGCTGAGGCAGCAGGATTGCTTGAGCCCAGGAGTTTGAGGTTGCTGTGAGCTAGGCTGACACCACGGCACTCATTCTAGCCTGGGCAATAAAGTGAGACTCTGTCTCAAAAAAAAAAAANAAAAAAAAAAAAAAAAAAAAATGAATACTTCATGATTATAGGAATATATATTGAGTGAAAATAAGTATTAAGTATAGCATGATCTCATTTTGGTTTAAAAAAGATATGTGATAATTGTGTGGAGTAGATGGGTGTAAATGCATGTTGTATGGATCAATAAAGGCACCTCTATACCAAAACATTTGTAACAGTGGTTATTTCTAGGTGGTTTGTTCACGAGCAATTTTTTTTTTTTTAAGAGACAAGATCTTGCTCTGTTGCCCAGTCTGGAGTGCAGGGGCATGACCATAGCTCACAGCAGCCTGGAACTCCTGGACCTAAGTGATTCTCCTGCCTCAGCCTCCCGAGTAGCTACGACTACAGGTGCATGCTATCACGCCTGGCTAATTTCTTCATTTTTTTGTAGAGATGTGGCCTTGCTATGTTGACCAGGCTGATCTCAAACTCCTGGTCTTAAGGGATCCTCCTACCTCGGCCTCCAAAAGTGCTGGGATTCCAGGTATGAGGCGCTGTGCCCCACATAATTTTTGTTCAGTTCTTTTTGCCTTTCTATTTTCTAAGTTTTGCACGTGAATCATTTATAATACTTTGGCAATAAGAAAAAGATAAAAAGAAGTACATAATGTGCAGTGAACTAAAATCTTGGAAACATAAAGATGTACTATCCCACCCCCCCCACCCCCCCACCCCCCGCAAATGAAATCCTTTCAGCTTATTTACTAAGTAAAAGATCCAAAACACAGATGTGCTCACATTAGCTTCCTGGACACACCCAAATTCACATGTGTTTTTGTCACAGGCTCATGTGAAACTTATAAAATTATTTAGCTAACAGCACAAAAAAGATGAACAAAATAAGACAAACTGAAGAATCAAAAAAATACAGAAAAATATTTCTTGCTATTATTCATTTAAGTAGACCACAATTAAACCTGTTCTGATAGTCTTAATAACTTCAGAATCGATTTAATGCTTTTACAAATCTCTGAAAAGATTTAAACAATAGTCTATCTTTTTGAAAGGTCTTCAGAAATATAGTCATGTGCTGCACAAGGGTGATTTGGTCATGAGGGATTGCATATACAATGGGCAGTGGTTGGAGCAACAGGCTCTACCAGGGGTGGGGAACCTTCTAGGTGGCCTTCGAGGTCCTTAAGTACAACCTTTTGACTGAACCCAAATTTTACAGAACAAATCCTTTTATTTTTATTCACATATTTTTGTCTTTTATTTTTATTTTTAAAATGAACATATTTAAAGTACCAAAGAATAAAATAAGTTTCAATGAAATAAACCTCCCAGATTGACTGGCACAATTAGAACATTAGTAAGTAAGCCATAAGGGCTAAACTGACGGCTGCTTACCCTTATGAGTTAGTTCTAACTTCCCTCGCCTGACTGGCACTGCTACCAAGACAAGGCTGGTTGACAAGAGTTTATGGAGGTGGAGTACGCCAGTCTGTTACCAGCTTTTATCAACAGTGCACTGTGTTTCTGTTTGAAGTGGAATTTGTGAATAGCTGCACAGCTAGACAGTATTTTTTAATTCTATCTGCTTAACAGCTCATGATGTCAAAGACCAAGAGGATGCTGAAGGAAGAAAACAGATTCTAAATGAGGACTGGAAATTGCAACATTATCTTGTTTCTGCTAAAGATAAGATGATTTGATTGCTTTGTGATACTGTAATTATCAACATTCAAGAAATTCAATGCTTATCAGCATTATAACACTCATAAAGACAACAGATATTTTAAATTAGAGCGAAAGGCGTGAAAGGTACTACAGAAATTAAAAAATGAAAAGCAAAAACAAAGAGAATTCTTTCAAGCACAATAATTCCTGGAAATGATGCCACTGAAGCAACTTATAAAGTAGCTTATATACTTGGGATAAAAGGGAAGCCATTCAGTGATGAAGAAATTGTGAAAAAATGCACTGTCAAAGTTGTAGGATACTTGGACAGGGATAACATTTCAAAGTACAAACTGTCCCTTTCAAGGAGAACCATAACTGATTGGCAGCATGAATTATAACCTTCAACTTAACAGAACTTCTGCAATACTTCAAAAGGAAATTATATATTATTCAATTGCTTTGGATGAATCAAGTGATACTACAGACTCGGCACAGGTTTTATACTTTATTCAGGTCCTAACGCAAGATGTTCTTTCCTACAAGGAGTTACTTACTTTGGGTTCTCTTGTGAACAGAACCTGAGGAATCAATATCTTCAACAACTTTCAAGGTAAATGTTGTGAAGCTGGACTGACTTTGGTAAATTTACTGAGTATATGTATAGATAGTACACCTTCCATAATAGGAAAACATGAAAGATTTATTGCACAGATTAAAAAAAGTATTAAACAGATGCAGATGTTCTCATTTCTTTTCCTTGTGTCTTGCACCAGCAAAATCTCTGTGCTAAAGCTATTTTAAGTGACACTTTGCAACAAGTTATAAGTACTGTTAACTGTATTTGTAAAAACGCAACACAGCATTGTCAGTTTCGTAACATGCTAAAGTTGAACTATGACATATTAAGTGTGGATTTGCCATATCATTCTAAAGGGTACTGGCTGTTGCAGGGACAGGTGTTAGCCAAAATTTTATTTCTGTGAGAACAGTTAAATTTTATGAAGAACAGAATCAGCAATGTGAATTATGGAAAAAGGATTTCTATAGGAATGCAGCACTTCTGTGTGGTATCATGTCCAATCAAAACGACTTGAATATTTCTTTGCAAGGTAAAACTAAGTCATATGTGGCAAAAATCCAAGCATTTTGAAAAAAGCTATCTTTTTTCAAAACACTACTTCTTCAAAAGGAAATTTCAGATGAGATTTTCCCCAGTTAGCAAAGGTCATTGATGAGCAGGATGATATATGCAAATCATTTGAAGAATACACAGCTGTTATAGACCTATTAATTGGACAATACAATGAAAGGTTCACTGACTTTGAAAATCATAACATCACATTCAAATTAGCATTTCAGCCTCACCTAGTTCTTATCACCAAGGCACCTAAAAAAACTACAGATGGAACTAATTGAGTTCTCAGTAGATGACATTTTAAAGTCATTGTTTGATATTAAGAAAGATCCAATTGAAATATGGAAAAATGCAGAATTACCTATGCCTTCAGCAACATACCCAAAAAATGCTTTCTTGTTTTTCAACCACTTATTGCTGCAAATCTATGTTCTCCTACTTAACCCAAATCAAGATGCCCTTAAGGTCACAAATGACTGACACCCATCTAGAGGATCAACTGAAATTGTGGACCTCCATGCTGCAACCAAATATTCAAATGCTTTCCAAAAAAAAGCAGACTCAAAGTCATTAAAAGGTTAGTTAACTTTAAAATTAACAAATAGTTTTTGAAATGATTAAGCACACAGTATTGATAGTTAGGTTTTTACAAAATAATGTGGATTTTTAAGTATATTTAATTTAAGTTTCTTGAATGCGGACTTATTTGATTACAGCTAAATTAACGTGGCCTTCCAACAGGAAAAGGTTCCCCACCCCTGGGCTACACGATATAGCCTAAGCATATGGTAGGCCTTACCATCTAGGGTTGTATAAGTACACTCTATGATCACACAATGACGTAATCACCTAATGATGCATTTCTCAGAACATATCCCCATCCTTAAGTGATGCAAGACTGTATTTTAGGCCGGACGTGGTGGCTCACGGCTGTAATCCTAGCACTCTGGGAGGCCGAGGCAGGCAGATTGCTCCAGGTCAGGAGTTCGAAGCCAACCTAGCAAGAGTGAGACCCCCGTCTCTATTATAAATAGGAAGATATTAATTGGTCAACTAATATATATAGAAAAAATTAGCCGGACATGGTGGCGCATGCCTGTAGTCCCAGCTACTTGGGAGGCTGAGGCAGTAGGATTGCTTAAGCCCAGGAGTTTGAGGTTGCTGTGAGCTAGGCTGACACCACGGCACTCACTCTAGCCTGGGCAACAAAGCGAGACTCTGTCTCAAAAAAAAAAAAAAAGACTATTTTATTAGATAACAATTTGGCTTCAGTTGAGTAGACCACTATAAATGTATAATATATTTCCTGAATGTTTTATTAATTATGGTATGTAACATCTGACCATTTACCTTAACCTTCTGAATAACATTTATTACAAATAAACACATCTTAGTCTTTTTATAATATTTTTTTCTAACCTCATTACTGAATAAGCCCTCCCAGGAAAAACTGGATCCTTCTAAAATCAATTTTCACTAATAATCTTTAAAAGGGCAAAACAGTATAAAGAAATTCTAAGTGGGAAGTTCAGTAAGCAGGCTTATATGGCTCCAACAGATGGAAATCTATTAATAAGAAATCCACATACCACAGTAAATGTCTTCAACTGCTTATCAGGCCCATTATTACCTTATGCTAAGCATACAACTTAACTCTTCATATCCTCTACCAACATATACAATATTCCCCTCAAACAAAACAAAGCCTTTTTTTGACTTTCTCATTTCCATAATGGCATCAAAGTTATCTGCCATAGCATTATCATTTATCAGTCACTTACACAAAAAAACCTCAGCATTCAGGTTCTCATTTGCTCCTGCCTGGGTTTAACAGCCTCCTAATTTGTCTCCCCATCTCTAATCTATCCCCACTTGAATCCAAATAGCATCAGCCTGCTAGCCTCTTTAAATACCACTTTAATCACATTACAGCTCAGCTGAAGAATCTTTGATTGGATTTTATACTATGAGCAGTGGAAAGTAAACTCTTTATAATAGCATTCAAAGCCTTCTTCTAATCTTATCTTCTGCTTCTGCTCAGTGTGAACTCTTTGCAATCTATCACCAACTCCTATTAGTGACTTGCTCAAGCTGTCTTCCCACCCTTTTCTGTCAATGCAAATTCATGTTCCCAGTACACTCAACTAAAATGCTAATATGGTTTTCAATAACCATTATGGTTTTCAGTAACCATTACAGCTGTAAATAAACACTTTTCCTTTTGAATTTCAACAACACTCACATATTGTCTGATCTACTGATTAAGCACTAGTCATACTGTCTCCCACTGTCAAATAATTATATATCTATGATCTAATTTCATTAAATAGATGTAATTTCCTTGTGGACCCTTATATTTGTTGTACTTCTCACAGCTCCAAACAGGTAGAAACCTGGTAAAGGCCCAATTAATATCTGGTGAACAACAAATGATATGCATGTTTAATTTTTGTACAAAGCTAAAATATATATGTATATAGCCATATATATTATATAAATTTCTATGTACCTCTAAGGCTTTTCTCTAACAAAATGAATATTATTTTATATAGGTTCACGCATTGGGGAGGGGTGGTCTTCAAGGCCACACCCAGGTTTGCTGATTTATTAGGAGAACCCACAGGACTCAGCATAGAATTATCCTCATGGCTAAGATTTATTACAGCAAGAGGATACAAAACAGAATCAGCACACATTTAATTTCTCCAGCATCAAATTGGATAACATGTATTGTCTACCAGGGAAACTTATTAGAAACCCAGTGCCCAAGGTTTTTACTAGGGCTGGTCATATAGGCATTCCCTGCTGAGCATGGGCCAAAATTTCAGACTTTCAGAAGGTGTTTAGTGTAAACCACAGTTTGTACAGTCTAGGAACAGTGAGCCACTCTTATTATTTAGGTAAAGTTTTATATCACATATGGAACCATTTATCATTCAAATTCCCATATGGCAGCCAAGGGTCAACCTTGTAAGCAGGCCTTTCTGAGCATAGCAGTCCTAGGCCTATTACCTCTTTTCTATGTAATTCATTTCGTATTTTTATGGAAGAAATGTTACAGGGTTAACTATACCTTATTTATAACGGGCACATAAAGTGACTTAGACAAAATTAAAATCTAGCATTTAATTAGAGATACACTGCCTAGATTGGTACCCCCTAATTAAAAGTTATGTAATTTTGAAGTAATTCACTTCTTTGGGTATTTCCAGTTCTTTTTCTTTCTTTCCTTGTAAAATGAGCTTTCTTAAACCAACACTTTTGTGGTTGTCAGGAGAAAGGAATTAAGTACAATATCTAAAGCAAAAGGACATTCTAGGACAAGTTCCCTGCCTCTTGGTGCCAAAACACTATTTGCTGTTTTACATACATCATCCTACTAAATCCTCACAACGACCTGATACGTCAGCGATGGTTCCTATATTACAGATGGAAGCTTTGAGAGGCTAAGTAACCCATCCAGTTCTACCACAGTGGAACTGGGATTTTTGCTTGGACTCGCCTCATTCCAAACCCTTGCTCTTACTTAGCTTTATGCCAACTATCTCTACCTAACTTCAAAGGCACGGGCTCTTTATTATCAATCATTTCTCTTAAACTATGTGGCTTATTTTGTTTGACAATACAGAGCACTGTTCTTTACCTTATTTGCCTTGACTAAAGTCAGATTTTAATTGAAACAGACGGGTACGTTCAACCCAGGATATTCAACTCTTTCACTTCCAAGTCCTGCAGAGTACAAATTGAATTATATCCCTTGCTTGCTAAAACCATTAGGAAGGCCGGGCGAGGTGGCTCAAGCCTGTAATCCTAGCTCTTTGGGAGGCCGAGGTGGGCGGATCGTTTGAGCTCAGGAGTTCGAGACCAGCCTGAGCAAGAGCGAGACCCCATCTCTACTATAAAAACAGAAAGAAATTAATTGGCCAACTAAAATATATATAGAAAAAATTAGCCGGGCATGGTGGCACATGCCTGTAGTCCCAGCTACTCAGGAGGCTGAGGCAGCAGGATTGCTTGAGCCCAGGAGTTTGAGGTTGCTGTGAGCTAGGCTGACGCCACGGCACTCACTCTAGCCTGGGCAATAAAGCGAAACTGTGTCTCAAAAAAAAAAAACAAAAAAAACCATTAGGAAGCTCCCTTCTCAGAAACTCTTCTATACTGCACACAGCTTTTTCCTGGCATCAGCCTGTTTGAAGTCAGACAGACTTGTATCAGAATCTTGGCACCGCAGTTAACAGTTTGGGAAATTATTATGCTTTAGGAGCCTCCATTTATTTACCCACAAAAGGGGGGCTCCTATCTCATAGACTTGCTGTGAAAATTCAAAAGATAATATGTTTAAAAGGCCCAGCTGGCACATGTTTGCTGAATAAATAACTGCCTGCAAGGACAGAATAACTGATTTGTGAGAAGGTAAGCCAAATCGATATTCTGAAAAAGCAGGTAGTAGACAAGCGCTCTCACCACCAGGTGTCACCACTGGCTCAGGAGCGCACGTCTAACTGCCCGCCATCGGGGTGGATCTCTGCAGCAAACCAGTCTAAGGCCTCAGGGTAACACTGGCACCTGCATCTACAGGACATTCACGAGTTGGCTTTGGCTTTTCAACATCTTAAGAGGCAGTCTAATATATTTTGCACCATTCTAGGTTACGTTGTTCTCTATAGGACAATGCGTAAAAAATTATTGTAGTACAATTAATTAGCTGAATATCCATAGATGTGTCATCACAGTTTAATTTTAAAAACTACCCTCAGCGGACTATTTTTTAATTTTGAGAATCAATACTGCTTTACATATCCTTTGGTTTAGCCAACTAGACATTTTCTGGCTTCCATAGGCTTCAATATTACCACAATGGACAATCTTCTGGCCCCAATTCCGCAACCCATTGACATTATTTCCTTTACATGATTAATGGGGTGACAAATAAAAGGAAAGCTGAATATTTTTAGGGCAAATATAAAGTCTATGACTAGCATATAAAGGCAAAACAAACATAACCATTAACCCTTCTCCTTGATCTCAGGAATCCAAAAGTTTATTTAAAAAATTCTTTTCTATTTTCTTGAAAAGAAAAACACCTTAGGGTAATCTGTCAACTTGTGAATAGCTCTGGAATTGCTCAAGGAGCACTGCCACACCCAGCTTAACCTGCTGAAGCCTCTCCCTGGGAGTTCCCAGGGGCTTACTTCAAAACGTGGGCAGGGCCTGGGCTCCCCTCTGGTTCTAAGTCCCCCATGCAGAGACCCACTAGTGGCCACTTCAAGACGGGTAATTCACTGCGTACTAGCGAGTAACTCGAGACGCAGCCCTATGATGTGGCATGGACTGTTGACTCGTCTGCCAGGAACACTTGACTCAAGTCAAAACTGACCAGGCCCACCCCAGAGGTTTCTGTTCAGAACGGGCGCTCTTGGAACTCAAGCAGTTTGGGTGGAACAGCTCAAGTTCCACCGTGCATTTCACAGATATGAAAATGTCTTAAGAGAAACCAGAAGCAGCATCCTCTCCCTCTGGCCTTCGCTCCCATTCCTAGAGAATTCGAGAGGAGAGAGCAGATACCAGGGACCATCTGGAGTTAGGTGTGCAAGAGCCAAAGCCAGCCGAGATGAACCCATTTGCGAAGCGCTTCGCAGATCAATAAATTCCCAACTGATGTCAAACGCGTCCCTAGAGAAAGGCGAGCTCGCAGGCTGGCCGCCCAGCTGGAGCAAACGGGCCAGGGAAGAGATGCTGCCCGACGAGCACGCCCCGGCGGCGGCGCAGGCGGCCCGGCGGCTCGCGGGCGGCGCGGAGGGCGAGTTACCTGGAGGACTCGGCCGTGAAGCTGCCGCCGTCCAGCAGCCGCATCTTGCAGAAGAGGACCCCATTGACGAAGGGCACCGAGGAGAGCTCCTCGAGCTCGAAGTCCACCTTAAACTTAAACTTCTTCTTCTTCATCATCACGAGAGCCAGGCGCCTGCGAGCCGGGCGCGCGGGCGGGCGCCGCAGCCTCAGCTCGGCCGAGCCCCGGATCCGCCCAGCCCCATGGCCGGGGCCGCGAGCGGCGCGCGGGGGCGCGGCCGGGGGGCGCCGCGGGCCGGCCGGGGCCGCCGCCGCCGCCGCCGCCGCCGCCTCTCGCGGCAGCTCGGGCCAGAGCTCGGCGGCGGCTGCGGCGCGGACGCCGGCCGCCCGCGGGGAGCGGTCGCGCTGCAGCTCGCCCTGCGGGTGGGCGCCCTCTTGGTGCGCAGCTCGCCGCCGCCGCCGCCCGTCTGAGAGCCCGGAGAGGCTCGGCCCGGAGAACGGCCGCCGCAGCCGCCTCGGGGCTCCGGGCGCCCCCAGCGGCCGCGACCAGCAGCGCGCCGCAGGGCGGAAGCGGGAGGGGCGGCGGGGAAATTCGCGGCGGGCGGGCGCTTCTCCGGGGAAACTAAGCCGCGACGGCAGTTAGCACGTCACGCCTCTCCGGGGTTAAAAAAAGACAAACCCAACGAAAAAGGCTTCCTTCTGCAGCTTCCTCTCCGCCTTCCTTTTCGGGCTTTGCACCGCCTCCTTTCTCCCCCTCCCCCACTAGGGATTTCTTTCCTTTGGGTTTGAGAGTCATGGGTTAATGGGGGGGGGGGGGCAGTCAGAGTCTCCACGACGTTGTTTTGGTCAAATTTAAATTCTAAAACCAAAATTTCCTTTAAGTGCTCCAAAATTCACGAGCCTTCAAATATAAGACGAAGGTGAGGCACGAAAAAGGAAAAGGCTGTGTTGAGGGCCTACCGAGCGCCCACACACTGTCCTGCTGCCGGCGTTTCCTCTTGTTTATGCCTTATCTAACTCCTGTCACCCGGCACAAAAGATAGACAGAAGGAGTTAAGATAACACCTTCCCTTTTAAAATCGGCCTGTCCCTACCGAGAACTGAAATGCTTAAAATCAAATTCTGCAGGGTAGGCTTTAAAAATATCTCCCTAGATGAGAAACAATGACCTGCCTTCCATAAGCATGTATATGTTGTTACAATATGTGTTGTCGACTTGGTTACATATTGTTGGTCTTTTTAAACTGAGTTATTGTCCTTTTAACTCAAAAGTTCTCTTGAGGTAATCTCTGAAAGTGTGTAATAGAAAAAAAAAATTATCTTTTCCAGTTTACCCATGTATTCATTCATTCACATAAAAATATTTTTTTAATTGCCTAAAAGGATTAGTCACTGGCTAGACCCAGTGATCCAAAAACAATAGCTGCCCTCAAGAATTTTACAATCTAGTGAGGGAGACATGTTTAGATGTCATTTTAAAAAAAAAACCTAGGCCGGGCGCGGTGGCTCACGCCTGTAATCCTAGCAGCACTCTGGGAGGCCGAGGCAGGCGGATCACTCAAGGTCAGGAGTTTGAGACCAGCCTGAGCAAGAGTGAGACCGCCCGCCTCTACTAAAAATAGAAACAAATTAATTGGCCAACTAAAAATATATAGAAAAAATGAGCCAGGCATGGTGGCACATGCCTGTAGTCCCAGTTACTCGGGAGGCTGAGGCAGGAGGATAGCTTGAGTCCAGGAGTTTGAGGTTGCTGTGAGCTAGGCTGATGACATGGGACTCTAACCCAGGCAACAGAGTGAGACTCTGTCTCAAAAAAACAAAAAAAAAACCCAAAACCTAGCATCAAGCTAAGTAGAACTTAGAGGGGGAAGCAATTACTTGAGGTTAACAAATTTTCTGTATTTCAAAGAATGAAGAGAGCTTGCCACAAAATGGGGGAGGGGGGCGGGAGGTGTTCCAGGTGAAAGAAATAGGAGAATAAAGACCCAGAGGCAGGGTTTAGAAGTTTAACGATGGGGATTTGGTAGTGGATGGAGCTTGTTGCCCTTCAGGACAAGAGGCAAAGATAGTGGGAAGAGTTAGGGCACTTCGTGGTTTGTAGTTTGAACAACTGGATGGATGATTGAACAACTGAATCGATGATTCCATTGATTGCACATTGGAAGCAGGAAGAGGTCAGGTTGGGAATGGAAGAGATAATGAGTCTTTGTCGAAACTGCTTGCAATACATTTAGGGAGAGAGGGGCAGCCTTAGCTCATGAAATATGCATTAAGAATTGAAAATGTGCATTTGGGAATTGGGGTATTTGTTGATGGCTGAAGCCCAAAAGATAGATAAGAATGAATTACTCCGAAGAGTATTTCATGGGTAGATGGAGAAAGAGATTGTGAAGACCCCTGCGAAGGAGCAATCAGAGGAAGAGAAGATTAGGAAAGAGAGACGGCCCGGAAGCCAAGAGAGAGCATTTTAATCATTGAACAGTCATTGTTATTAAGACCTACTGTGTGGCAGGCATTATGCTGGGGACTGAAGATACAAAAGAATGAGACACATAAGGCTTACAAATGAAAGGAGGAAAACACAGATAAGCAACAGATCAATTAAAGTGTTAGAAAAAGAGAGAAAGAGGTCCGTGATCCATGGAGGGCTGAGGACAGAGTTTCTGGAAAGTGTTACAGAGCAATCCCAGAGGTTCAGGACTAGAGAGAAGCTACTGAATTGAAGATCTAGGAGGTCTTTGGTGATCTCGGCAAGAGAAGTCTCCGTAAAAGATAGTGGTGAAGTAAGATTAAAATGGTCTAGAAGCAAATGGAAGGCTATAGTGACTAATAATTTTTAGGTGACTAAAAATTATTTTTTCTGAACTTTGTCAGTGAATGAAAAGAAAGAGGAGGGTAGCCTGAGGAGGAGGGTTCAAGCATTTTCAATAATATTCAGGACTATGCAATATTTATTGAATGCCTATTATGTGCCATGAACCTTAATAGTTCCTATAGATCTGAGACACAGTCTGTTGGAGGACACAGAGAAGGCAGCAAGCAGGTGCAGTACAATGAAACACTGAGTGCTGGCTATGTATGATGGGGAATAGAGGCTGCTGTGGGAGAATATAATGACATCTAACCAGGCTGAGTAGGTTATGGAAGGCTTTCTTGGGTAAGTGACATTTAAGCTGAGGCCTGAAAGATGAAGGTGGGGGTGGGGAGCAATTTCCAGGAAGAAGGCAGTGTGTGTGGAAAGGCTCAGAGGAAGAAAGACCATGTTGCAGAGGGAACTGAAATTAGTTCTGTCTGGCTGCAACTTAGAGTGGGGTGTGGTGACAAGGGTATAACAGGGAGCCACTTAAGTTTTAAAGCAGAGGAATGATATATTCAGATTTGCATTTTGTAAAGAACTCCAGCTGTAGTAAAACTGGAAGGTGGGAGACAGCCTGCTACTCTTTTTTTTTACATTCATGGTTTGATAATTAAACATCTTGTATGAGTCAGGGTCAAGGCAGGAAACAGATGTCATACTCAGAAGTGTTTAAATGAGGAAAGTTTAATGAAAGGAGTCTTTACAGAGTTGGGGGCAGGGCCAGGGACCCACAGTCTGGTGGGAGGTTGAAAGGGAGAGCAGATAATATCCTGATTTCTCTCACCTGCTACTTTCTGATCTCCTGCTGGTGCCTCCCATGATCCAAAAGCAACCCAAGACAGAGGGCAAAGGAGCCTGGGAGATACAGTTCATAGAGGACAGAGTTGGGCACAAAGTAGGGCACTGAAGGGGGGAGAATGGATAGAGGTAAAAGGATGGAAAGTTACCAGCACACACTGATTCAGTCAGGGTTCACTGCACGAAGCTGAAACCACTCTAATTTCAAAAACAAAGGGATTTCATCCCGGCAATTCGGTGCTTCTGAAGTCCTTGGAAGGGCTGGAGGGGTAGAAGTCAGCAGACTATTGAATTCAAAGTCACATCACATGTGGTAAACGTTACTAGTGGTCACTGATATCTGGTCCTCATTTCTCAATCCCTTTGCAGTTAAGTGGGGCCTGGTGACAAGTTTTAGCCAATAACATGTGAGAAGAAGTAATGTGTCACTTCCAGAATGAGAGAGTAAAAAGCTTTTGAACAGTTTTCTGGAATCTCTCTTCCCTGCTACAATAGTCATAGAGGAGACTTTGGGTTAAGATGTAGTAGCCCCAAGATTGAAGCAGCCCAGATCTGAGTCAGCATCTGGAGAGCAATTGCCCACATCTGCAGTAAATATTTTGTCCATGAGAAACCTTTATTGTAGTAAGCCACTGAGATTTGGGGGACTGCTTGTCACTACAGCATCATGGTAGCTTATTTTGACAAAAATACAATGTAGCTGGACTGGGAAGCTGACAATAGGACACTGCTATTGCTGCTGCCACCACTGCTGGCTCTCATGCCTCTGAAAACTATGAGGAGTCTGAATGCCACATACATGTCATCACACTTTGCTTTCAAGTGACATAGCAGCAGGAAGATAGCCTCCATTTCATTTGCACCTGTTTTTTCATAAGTACCTGTATTTGGCAGGCCTTATTTGCACCCAGAACTTGAGTGGCAAGAGAGTCCGAGAAATGTAATGTTCAGCTTTCCAACTTCTTTAAATAGGAGGATGGTGGAATGGAAGTTGAGGTAGCAGCTCTAAGCATCTACTCCACTGCCTATAATGCAAGTTTCTCAAAGGCAGGGGTGGTTTGCTAATTATCTTCATATCTTTTCTATCTGGCCCAGTACCTAGTAGCCAGATATTCAATAAATACTTCTTGAAATGATCTGGATTTATGGACCAATCCTGAGTGTTTTACCTCTCAGGTAAAACAACAGAGCTGCTAGACATGTGCTAAGACTACCTGCTACCAGAGATTTGACAATAAGTTCTTCTTTTTTGTTTTGTTTTTGGAGACAGAGTCTCGCTCTGTTGCCTGGGCTAGAGTGCCATGGCATCAGCTTAGCTCACAGCAACCTCAAACTCCTGGGCTCAAGCGATTCTACTGCCTCAGCCTCCCAATAGCTGGGACTACAGGCATGCACCACCATGCCCGGCTAATTTTTTCCTATATATTTTTAGTTGCTCATCTAATTTCTTTCTATTTTTAGTAGAGACCGGGTCTTGCTCTTGCTCAGGCTGGTCTCAAACTCCTGACCTCAAGCTATCCTCCTACCTCGGCCTCCCAGAGTGCTAGGATTACAGGTGTGAGCCACTGCTCCTGGCCGGCAGTAAGTTCTTACAGTACCCTCTACTATGAGAAGAGAGTAGTAGAGATCTCCAATAAAAGAGGAGAGGATGGGCAGAAGAAAAAGTAACCATACCAAACAATTAAGAATAATAATGTAAGTTAAAATCAGGTTCAGCTGCTAATAAAAGAAAACTCAAAATAATAGTGGCTTAAATATGACAGGAGCTCATTTCTTTTTTATTTAAAGTCAGAAGGTAAGCAGTCCAGAGCTGGTATGGGAGCTCCATGAGGATCAGAGACTCAAGCTCTGTTGTTCCATCATCCTTAATATGTGGTTTTCACCCCATGGCTTAAGATGACTACTGCTGAAGCTCTAGCTATTCTTTCTTTCTTTCTTTCTTTCTTTCTTTCTTTCTTTCTTTCTTTCTTTCTTTCTTTCTTTCTTTCTTTCTTTCTTTCTTTCTTTCTTTCTTTCTTTCCTTTCTTTCCTTCTTTCCTTCCTTCCTTCCTTCCTTCCTTCCTTCCTTCTTTCTTTCTTTCTTTCTTTCTATCTTTCTTTCTTTCCTTCTTTCTTTCTTTCCTTTTTTTGTTTGTACTGGGAGTAGAGTCCAAATCTAGTTATCATTTATAATATTTCTTCATTTCAGTCAACAAGAAGATGGAAGAAAGGCATGCTCCCTCCCTTCAAAAACACTCCCTGGAAGGTACACACCCTACGTTTACTTAAACCCCATTGGTGAGTGGAATGTGAACAGAAGTGATGGAACCAATTCCAGGACTGGCCCATAGAAATCTCCCACACATGATCCTCCTTTCACCTGGAATCTACTGGTCAGATTTTAATGCCAAGGGAAACTTTGGAAGTTACATGTTAAAGATGACAGAGCCTCCATAATCCTGGATCCCTGGGTGATCGTGTGGCAAAGGGTTACCCCCTTGCCGTTCCACCTCAGCCAGGAACACTTACACTGAACTGTTTTGTGGGCAAGAAACAAACTTTCATTCTGACCTTTTGAGGTATTTTTGCCACAACAGCTAGCTTTGCCCTAACTAACACAAAAAATATTACAGAAGCAGGGTGCTCTTATAAAAACCTCAAACTAGTCAGGCAGGTAGTCAACATCAAGGAGACTATTATTGGAAGCTGAAAAAATGGACCCATGGCAAGAAATTTGGTAAAATAGTTGCCTGTGTTGGGGCTCAGAGAATGATACCCCAAAGATGGTGCTTTGGTAAGCTGAACACTTTTGGATTTAAGGAATGGGAAGGCCGTAGAATCTACCTCAGAACCAAGAACTTTCTAATCTCCTTTTTCTCTGGGCTCTCTCTGGAAGTTCCTTTATTTGACTGAGAAGAAAACTTCTTCCAAAAGAAATGCTATTGTCTTAAGACTCCCTCCCTAGGAATCTCATTAAATAATCAGGAAAGATTAACCACTGGTGAAGAGAAAAGACTAAAATCTGTCACTGCCCAGATAGATTTTTCACCTGTTCTTCTGACAGCAGCTCTGAGAGATTACCTGGGAAACTCCGACTGCATAATAAGACAGCCTTTGTTTGCAGGGCAGTTCTGCCCCATACCTACCTGTAATTTGTCCCATTCAGCTTCCAAAGAGAATAATTCACAAACTATTATCTACTCTCTGGGTTCATTCAAATCCCCTGAAAATCATTTACTACGACTCAAAATTGCCTATATTTTTCATTTCCTTCTTCCCTGTGAGGAGGATATTTAAGCCTTGGCCATCTGGCCCTTCTTTGAGTCTCATATTGCAGGACTCCCTTCTCCGTGTGCACGCCAATAAATTTGTATGCCTTTTCTCCTGTTAATCTATTGTCAGTCATTTCAGTGAACCTTCAGAAGGCAGAGGGAAGCTTTACTATTGACCCCATACCTACGATAATTTGGAAGGAAAATAAGGTGCCTATAAACCCAATAGCTCTAGAAGAAGTTGGAAGATGGAATGTTAGCAGGTTATGTTTACTGGCTGCATTTAGCAAGATATCATTGATAGAAACACGACACAAGCTCATGTAATAATTAGCGGTTTGCAAGCATAAATAAAAAGGAATAGAGAGAGTACAGAACTTTGGAGCCTCGAGGGGTTGGAAAAATTAACTGCTCTGTACTTCAAAGAATAGGAAATAAGATTGAAAAACCTTTTGAGCAACAAGGGCCCATTAAGACTCGGCCATAAAGCGAAGATTATATTTAGGGTATGACCTTCACATTTAAGTCTGATGCTTCACAGTAGCCACTTTACATTGAGATGAGGAGAAGCATAGGGATGACGAAGCAAAGAAATAAATCGGGACTGAGAATTATCTCCAGGAGACCTTAGTGTTACTGGCATATGGAACTGACTGGAAGCAGATAGATGAGAAGGCTCTTCAGTTTTGAGGGGCTGTATTGCTAAAGAAATTTAACACAGAGCCTGTGTTAAAAGCTGTATTCTCCCCAAAGAAGAGAATGTTCCTCAACACTCACTCCCTTCGAATGTGGGCTTAAAGGAAAAACTCCCAGTAGGCAGAGCCAGTGACTAAAGAGGACAATGGAAAAGGGGGTTCCTTGCAGGGACTGGAAACAAGGTATAGCCTGGGAGCATCCCGCCCTGCCAGTTCAGGGCCATGACAACGCCTCTCTGCAGAATTTCATTTTTGTGGTAGGCCAGTGTCTCCCGTTTCCTCTTTTCCAAGTGTAAGTATCTACTGTAATAATTTGCTCCATCATTAAATATTGGGTATGAGCAGGGGAAGATATCTTATTAGTTCACAGGTCACAGTAGAGTTTCTCGCCCTTGGCAATATCGAAACGTTGGAACAGACAATTCTTTGTGTGGGGACTGTCCTGTGTATTGCTCAATGTTTAGCAGCCTCCCTGGCCTCTACTCACTAGATGCCAGTAGCAGCCGCCTCACTCCTAGATGTGTCAATCAAAAATGTCTCCAGACACTGCTTAATATCTCCTGGAAGACAAAATCACCCCTGGTTGAGAATCCTACAATGTTTACTCAATAACTTCTTTCCAGTCAGGACATAACTAGAGTGGATCAAGATGTGCTCTTTAGCTGAGTAACTGTGATAGCCCTAAGTGCCCTAGACTGATAGCCTGTGGGGATCCTTAAACTCTGATCTGATCCTCCTTTCCCTGCCTCCTTCGGAGTCTAATGTCAGGGAGGCTATTGGGAATGATCTCTCCCTCACCTCTCTATAACTATGCCTGTCCTGTCGGGCTCAGCTGGATTTCTCTTGCCAGAGATAACAAATACTAGTTTCATTAACAAATACATTATGCAAGTTGTAGAAAATGAGGCTCTTTCTCTGAGAGCACTTTAGAAAATACTAATGCTCTCTAAAAAAGCTGAGAAAATCTTTTAAGTATTCAAACCCAACCAGCTTTAAATTCCACATCTGAACAAATCTTAATAATTTGTTGATTTACTTTGCTTATATACCCTGTACATATGTGGAATTGATAGGAAGTGTGTGTATATTTCCAATTAGTCTGCTTGCAGGCTCCTTAGAGATGTGGTATATCATATTTTCTATTATCGTGCTTTTTTAAAAAAAATTTTATTTCAGCCTATTACAGGGGTACAAATGTTTAGATTACATATATTGTCTTTGCCCCGCCTGAATCAGAGCTTCAAACATGTCCATAATACCCTAGACAGTGCACACCCATTAGGTGTGAATATACCCCTCCCCCTCCCCCCTGCCCGACAGCTGATGAATGTTACTACTATATGTGCACGTAAGTCTTTTTTAATTATTATTTTAGCGTATTATGGGGGTACAAGTGTTAAGGTTACATATATTGCCCATGCCCCCCTCCCCCCTCGAGTAAGAGCTTCGAGAGTGTCCATCCCCCAAATGTTGCACATCTCACTCACTGTGTTTGTATATACCCATCCCTTCCTCCCCCCTCCCACCCTCCCGACACCGATAAATGTTATTCCTATATGTCCACTTAGGTGTTGATCCGTTAATACCAATTTGCTGGTGAGTACATGTGTGCACGTAAGTCTTGATCGATTAATACCAATTTGATGGTGAGTACATGTGGTGCTTGTTTTTCCATTCTTGTGATACTTCACTTAGTAGAATGGGCTCCAGCTCTATCCAGGATAATACTTTTTTCTTTTTTAAGATCAATTTCTTACAGTTCTTTGGTATGCATTCTCATATCTGGTGATGTTGTATTAAAATACAGCCTTTGAGCAAGGCACAGTGGTTTATATCTGTAATCTCAGCACTCTGGGAGACCAAGGCAGGAGGATTGCTTGAGGCCAGGAAATCAAGACTACCCTGGGCAACACAGCGAGACTCCTTCTCTACAAAAAATTTAAAAATTAGCCAGGCATGGTGGCACAGGCCTGTGGTCCCAGTTACTTGGGAGGCTGAGATGGGAGGATCGCTGGAACCCAGGAGTTAAAGGTTGCGGTGAGTTGTGATGGGGATCAGGCCACTCTATTCCAGCCTAGGTGACAGAGAGAGACCTTGTCTCTAAAAAAGAAAGCTCATTTTCTAATAAAAAAATCACTTTTGTTTCCTGCAAAAAAATAAGAATTGTTGATTTAGATACAAATAAATTTCACAAATTAGTAAACCAAAGAGGAATGGTTTAAAGAAACCAAAGCAAAAAGTGCCCATTCAACCATAACCTATTCTATGCATTTGCTAATTAAATTGGCACAAAACCAGAATACTATAACATTTTGTTTAGCTAGACATCTGGAAAGCATTTTTTAAATAAATATTATTTCTCCTTGTACACCAAAGTTACAGAACTTCCAGGTACATTTTTTACCTGCTAAATATATTGTATTATATAAAACATGCACATCGATCAATTAAAATACAAGGATAAAATATCTTCTATGATAATCATAAAACACAGAACATGTTTCCCACAATGTCTTTGGAACTGTAAGTTAATGCTATGTTTGATCAGAACTCTGAAATGAATCAGAGGTATGACTTAACAACGCATATTGATTTAGGAGTTCCCAGTTTTAATCCCAGTTCTGCTTCTGATAGTTTGATTTTGAGCAAGTGACAACTTCCCAGAGCTCATTCTGTTCTGCAAAATGAGAGAAATAGTCTAGACCAGCACTGTCCCATAGAACTTTTTGCAATCATGGAAATGTGCTCTACTTTGTCCAATAAGGTAGTCACTAGCCACATGTGGTGACTGAACCCTTGAAATGTGGCTGGAGTGACTAAGGAACTGAATTTCAAATTTTATTTAATTATAATTAATTTAAATAGCCACATGTGGCTAATGGCTACCATATTGGATAGCAGACGTATAGACTCACTCTCACTCACTCATTCATTTGAGTGCCTACAATCTGCCAATGATCAGGCTCCATGGGGAAGGTGGGTCACCACAATGTCTTTGCCCTCAAGGAGTTAGCATGGAGAAAATGAAGTACTTGCTAATACATGTGCTTTAATAAGCATATTCAAAAAATACCATGCACTCACAGAGAAAGGAACAATAACATCTCTAAGGCCCTCTCCAGCTCTAAAATTATATTCGCTTTTTGAGGGACTGTTATTGCTAAAGAAATCATGAGCCTGTGTTAAAAGCCGTATTCTCCCCAAAGAAGTCAGGCTCTCTAAGGTGTATCATCTTGAAGGCCTTCTCCAGCTCTAAAATTATATGAATAAAACTCAACAAATATTTACTGAGCACCTATTTTCTGTCCAGCTCTTTATCGGCTCTATTGCTTGGTACTGGATCAGAGATAGTAGCTAACAAGTACTATCAGCACTCTTTATTTTGTTGATTGATTGGTTGATTCAATATTTAGGGTTTCTCTATATAAAGTACTTTGCTACGTGCACACATGAAAAAAATGAATCTGATGATGTCTGAAAGGTGATCTCAAAGGTTCATACTGAAACAGACTTTAACTGTCATTTTCAGGAAATGAATTACCCGGTGCTGGGTTCATTTTGGACATATTTAGAATTGATGTTGTTTCAAATGTTATTTCAACTACCTAGAGCCAAATCAGCAGCATTGCCTAGTGTTAATAAAGAAAGTGGAAATGGAAGAATTAAGAATGTTTATCCATTAAAAACTACACACAAGCTTTGCAATAGAATATATTGGTTAGAATAAATATTTTGAGGAGAGATTTCTTAGAAAAGATTCTTTTATATTGTTACCTACATTCCTTTTCAATGTACTTTTTTCTTTTTTGCTGGTGTCTAGCTATGGTATCAAGTCCAGTATTTTTCTATGCATTAGATCATAAAACTGATGTGACGTTGCCTTATTTATTGGATATATATGTATTTATTTCTTCTACTATTATCTATTTAGATGGCCAGTATGCAAACGTTACTGTGCTATTCAATTAGAGAATACAAAAGTAAATAAGAGTTGAAGCTTCTCCAGGAGTTAATGGTAGGGAAAAAAAATAAGAAATAGAAGAAAGTTGAAAAAAGATGCATTTACATAATGACCTCCAGAATACTTCAGAGGAGGAAGCAATCACTTCCAGATGAGACATTAAGAAATGGCTTTGTGGAGGATGTGGCATTGAGCTAGACCTTGATCCTTACAGGAAGTATAGGATCTACAAAGGCAGAGAAGGAAGGAAAGGCCATTTCCGAGGCAGGAAAGCTCCAAGTTAGGGAGGAGAAGAATCTGAGTTAAAACAAAGGGAAAACCAGCTGTGAAAAAGTAGAGGAAAAACAGACTGAAAACATGGATTGTTTCCAGATCCAGGTTTTAAATGCTGGGCTGGGGAGTTTAGACTTTATTTTATAGATTGTAAGGCATTTGAGCAAGGGAATGAAAAAATCAGAGTGATTTATTAGAAAATTAATTTGGCAGGAGAATTTAAGATACTTTGGGGGTGGGAAGAGGCTAGGGACCAGTTAAAGGCTAGCTATTACAGCAGTGTAGGCCATAGGTTATGACGCTCTGAATTAGAATACTAGCAGGGGATTAGGCAAAAAGGGACTCATGGGAGGTTATTGTAAAGCTAGAATCAATAGGACCTGGCATACACTTAAAAAATGATACCCCCATAATATGCTGAAATAAAAAAAAATGGGATCAAAAAATAAAAAAAGAAAATAAAAAAATGAAAATAAAGTAAAAAAATGTGAAAAAAATTAAAAAAACAAATAGGACCTGGCAACCTATTGCACATACTAATGGAATCGGGGGAAGAAGAAGTAAAAAATGACTCCAGTATTATAAATCTCTGTGACAGAGAGGATGGCAGTACTTTAAGCAAATTTAAAGACTGCAGGAGGAGAAACAGATTTAGACTGATATAGAAAATATGCTCTGCAAGGAAAAATGTTTACACCACTTTCTGGAAATACATATAAATTCACTTTGATGCTAGTGATGAAAATGTAAAGTGCGATTAGGAGACATCTTTAATTTTTGCACTATGATAATAATCTGAGTGTCCAGGTTACTTAAATTCAATGTTGTTTCCTTTATTACTTAAGTATATTTATGTTCTCAGACTGATGAGCTGGAGAAATGTTTCTTATACCCTTAACCTGACCTTCCTGGTTAGCCAAGTGTCTAAGGTATATAGATTTCCTTATTGCATTCAAACTCTTTAGCCAAGGAGATTCTTAAAATAGCACAAAAGATCTTTACCACTAACAACAACAACAAAAAGTTTCCATCAATGGATGGACTTGATTTATGCTTTTAGCTTACATGCTCTTTGAACATTTAAATTGAGGGGCTTTCCAGATTAAATCTGATGTGGTTAATATATTTAAAATAAATAGTCCACATTACTGACATGAAATGAAATATAATTTCTCAGTTTGAAGGCATAATCTTTATTTATTCAATCTTTCTAAGGAATACTCAGGTTTTAGTAGAATTGGTTAAGATACATTTTTAGGGGGTTAATGATTGTTTTACTAGAGTACTTTCTCCATAGGTGAATAGAGAAGATCTGTTACAACAATGGAGTCCATCTATAACAAAAAATGTCTTAAGCATAGATATTCAATATCTATGGTTTCTCATTTTCAATCTGGAAAGAATTACAGTGGGAATATGCAGTAGGCCTATTCAGTATGATACTTATAATGCCATATTTAACTTTACTAATTTCTAATTCTCCTTTAAATCTTAAGAGCTATCTTTATAAAAAGTTATTTTGGGTTTGTTAGTTTGTTTGACAGAGAAGAGGGTCTAGACTTAAGGTATGTTCAGACACCCAGTATCATTTCCTCTCTTTGGCTTGCTTCAAAATACTAAGTAAAGATGGGAGGTTGCTATGTGGGAACAGGAAGACTACTACATGCTTGGTAAATCAATGTGGCCAGAGAAGATTGTAGTATAATCTCACTCTAATAGTTTTAATATGAAGCAAAATAAACAAAAAAACGAGAACAATAATAGTAGATGATAAAGAAAACAAAAGAACAATTTTTTCCCAATGACATGCAGGAAAAGAGGCCAAAGTAAATGTACAAACAACTGATTTAAAAGCAAGTTTTATCAGAGTTATCCAGTGTTTTGCTTCAATTATTGGCTTTATTTTTAGTGCAGAATTGATTTCTTAACCTATATCTTAGCTAATCAAGCATCTTCATTTGTGGAACCCTTTTTCTTGTGGCCAAGTATATTGACCTTGCACTAATACGATAAACCTGGGCCAGAGCAAGAACCATGCTGCTGTCTCCAAGATAGAAGTTGCTAGTAAGAGAGGGATATAGCGGTTATGTGGTGTAGAAGGGGCAAGGCAGGAGGAAGGAGCCCCAGCTGTCTTTGCCGGTGAGAGTGGCATTTGGTATTGAAGAATACATATGTGGTTTGATTTATCCTGTGGATGTATTCCTGAAAAGTTGTACATGAATTGATATTTTCAGTTGTCGATCACATCTGAATAGCTACATTATATTTTCAGAATTCCTTTATCTTTGATTGATTTTTAATTGGCCTCTGCCAATTAAAATTTAAGAATTTCATTTTAAGTTTCTCTGCTACTTCTTTTCTCTCATGCAGTTAAGGCTGCTTTGTAAATCCTAATACATATTTATTGGTTATGATTTTCAAAATTCCTTTATAATGTGAAAAATGTCCCTTTACCTCCTTAATTTAAACCCTGAAAATCTGGATTTCTATAATAACAATATCAGCAAACATTTATTAAGTACCCATCATGTACTAGGCATTGTTCTAGTCTAAGTACTTCATGTATTCATTTATTTAAACTTCACATTACTTCACACTACTCAATGAAACAGATGATATTATTCTTTCATTTTCTTTCACAAATGAAGAAACTGAGGCACAGGGAGCTTAAGCAACTATTCCAACCCTCCCCTAGATCAGGGTTTCTTAAATGAGGTTCATAACTGTAATCGAGTCAAACTTGGAAGGCTTCATGCTCACTTGTTTAGAATCCATTCATTTATTCAACAAATACATATTGAATTTCCACTCCTTGGCAGCCACTCTGCTATGCACTCAAGAAACAACAAAGGACAAGGCAAACAAAATTCCTGTACTCATGAAGCTTCCATCCTGGTAGGTAAGACAGTCTTTATTTTTTTAATTTTTAAAAAATTTTTTTGAGGCCGGGCGCGGTGGCTCAAGCCTGTAATCCTAGCTCTCTGGGAGGCCGAGGTGGGCAGATCGTTTGAGCTCAGGAGTTCGAGACCAGCCTGAGCAAGAGCGAGACCCCATCTCTACTATAAACAGAAATAAATTAATTGGCCAACTAATATATATAGAAAAAATTAGCCGGGCATGGTGGCACATGCCTGTAGTCCCAGCTACTCGGGAGGCTGAGGCAGCAGGATTGCTTGAGCCCAGGAGTTTGAGGTTGCTGTGAGCTAGGCTGATGCCACGGCACTCACTCTAGCCTGGGCAATAAAGTGAGACTCTGTCTCAAAA
>VSMD01119164.1:0-66952 GCA_008750895.1 Mirza zaza
GTCGCCGCGCCGCAGGAAGTACTGGCTGCCCGCGTAGTTGGGCTGCTCATAGAGCATCCAGCAGCCGCTGTCCACGCGCACCGAGTTGCAGCGGCTCAAGTAGGGCTGCAGGTTGGAGTGGTCGCTGCTGCACTCATACTGGCGGCCCTGGAAGCCCCGGTCCTCGTAGAAGGTGATCTGCAAGGCAAGGCAAGGCGAGGGCTCAGGGGCCTGGCCGGGTCTCGGCAGCCCGAGGGGCAGGGAGCCTCCCGGGGCCCTGGGCGCTCGCCCGGCTCACCTTCCCCATGGCTGGTCGGGCGGACGGCAGAGAAGAGCGTGTGGGGCGGCGGCGCGGCGGGTCTATATAGCGGGAGGGCTGCTGCGTTGGCAGGAACCACACAAAAGGGGCCCGCGGGGGGGAGCAGGGGCATTTTGTGTTCTCTCTCTCTGGGTTCTATATAATGACTGTGGGGGTGGGGTGGTTTTATTATATGTTTTCTCTTAGACCCTCCAGAGCTTTCGAATTGATGATCTGGTTAATACGGCCACTGAGTGCCACTCGGGCCTTTAAATGAAGCCTATTTGGGAAATTAGAATTCAACAAAGTGCCTAATGAGTTAATAATTGCAATTAAATGTTTTATTTAACTTTTAAAAATTTCAATTTGAATAACAACATAGGATAGTGACCAAGTCAGAACGGACTACAGAATGAGACATTTAAATTAGAGAGTGATTTCTTGACATAAAAATGTAAAACGTGAGAATTAACTTGCCTTCTCTACAGGACGTTTAAAGTAAAATGGGATTTTCTTCCTAGAGAACCTCTCTATGATCCTATGCACTGATAAGCAGAGTAGCAGATAACTAATACTGGAGGTAGGATGACCAGGGGTGGAATCCCCATACCCCACTCCCAGACAAGGAAGCGAGGTTTCAACCCTCGGCCTTCGCTCTGTTCCTTGGAGAGGAGATGAGTCCAGGGACATCTCAGTGCTTGTTAACATGCAGATATAGGAAATTTTTAAATCCCACAATCTTGCAGTTTCTGCTTTCTCAACTTTCACAGCCCTGGGGTACGGTGCCGGCTCTACAGTTAATGCTCTGTCGGGAGGGGGCGGGGAGGGGGTGAGGGGACGGGTACACCGGAGTCTTCCTTTCTCCCCACGAGACCCCTCACAGCTCCTGCTAATCTATTTAGCAGCCTCCCTTGGCCGCTACCCACTGGAAGCCGGTAGCACGTGTATCTTCACTCCCTAAGTCATGACAACTAAACATGGCTTCAGACACTGCCAAATGTCCACGTGGGAGTGGGGGGCAAAGTTAACCTTTTTTTCAAAACCACTGGTTTAACAGGACTAGTCCTATGCCTAGCATTTCCCCTCTTAGTTTCCCCACTGCCTTAATGAGATGCTTTTAGGCTGTGTTTGTGGAATTCTAGAAATTCCTCAGAAATGCCCTGAGGCCACTCAGCAAGTTGGAGGAAAAGAGAGAGAGTGCTACTGAACTTCTGCCCCCAAAGCATTTTCACTATTATGTGTTTTAAGAAAAATCTTATTTGAAAAATGGTTTTTATGACTCAATAAGGATAATTTGAAAAAAATAAATATTTGAAAAAATTGTTTTATTTTTGAAAACCATTTCATTCAAATAAATCTTCGAAATTCATATACCACACAGATACCTTTAAATATCCTTTAAAATACAAATACATCATCTACTAACTACAGTACATAATGAAATTGTAAATTTTTTTACATATCAATGTGTATGAGTTTACTGGGACAGCTAGCTATTCCTTGTGAAAAGAAAGATCTTTACAGAGAGAAACATAGGCCTAATAAATTTTGATGTGATAAAGTCTGGAAAAGTTGGTCATGACCCTGTACCAAAAAATAACAAGAATGAGGAACATACCACATGGAAGGTTCTGGACAACCAGGGATCAGCCTATGAATGTGGGCCCAGGCAAAGGGGCTTTGAGCTGCTGGCAAACAGAATGTGCTAAAAAAGAGTTTTCACAAATTCACAGTGTGATCTGGATGCTGATTTCTGTCTGGGGCTCTGTTTTGAAGGCTTCTGAATCATTCTTTCTAGTTATTTGAAGATGAATGAAGGGATTATAGGTTTGTTTAGTTTTTAAAATCATTGGTAATTAATACAGTTATTTATGATGCTTTTTAAATTTCAACTTTACTCTTAATTTTCTAACATGGAAAGATTTGTATGGAGCAGATGCTTTTTTTAAATAAAACTTTCCAGAAGACTGAAAACAAATAGCATCTATTTATTCATCTATTTATTAGTTAAGAAATTATAGGAAAAGACTATTTTTTCCGTATGAACAAAAGAAGATAAATAGTATAAGACACATTGGGCACAGACTTTAACAGGAATATAATCTATTTTCCTCCCCTCTTCCTTCAAAGCTCTACTAAGGCACTTAAGCTTTTCCTCCAAGCTCTTGAGGGAGAAAGAAAAAATGAAAATAGACATAAAAAATAATGCAAGATAAAATGAAGAATTGAACCACTGTCAAATAAAGAATGCATTACTAAGTATGTGGGTGAACAAAATGAAAAACTCGAATCACCAGGTCTCCCAAATACTTTCTCATAAAGGCCTATAGCATGTTTTCCCAAAAGGATTTGGCAAAACCAACTCCTTCCAACTGACTGTTTTACTATTTGAATTCTTTGATCAATGTTGAAGCTATTTATTCCCATGACACAATTCAAATAATGAATTTCCTAGTAACTATATTTCTTCCTAAAGTAGTTTCATGCCATTCTAAGAATAAAATATTCAAAGCTGGTACATTATTTTTTTACTCTAAATAATATGCTATATACACTGAACTCTGTAATTGAGTTTGTCTCAATAACAGGCAGTTGCAGTTCCCTAACACTGATCACAGAGACATACGAAGGTTCTGAAAGAAGGTAGGTGTGTAAGTACAGTGTTATTAGCATGAATAATAATCATCTGAGGTAGAAAGAGTAACTATCCATCACAAATCCCTTCTATTAAGGTCTTACAAACCATCTGCTATTTAATATGAGCACTATTTTTTTAAATAAATTTTTAGCATTCATACTAGTAGCAGAAAATAATATAAAGGCAATTCATGCAAAGATTAGTTTGTGATAGTAGTTGCGAAATGTAGACAATACAAAACATGTATAAAACACCTGTCCTTCAAGTCAGCATGCTGAAATAAACACTAAAAATAAAGTAAAATATCCAATTTCAAGGCAATAAGAAAAAGAAGAAAGAGAAGATATATTGTTTCTCATGGATTTCCAAGAAATTCAAATTCAAAATTACATCTGTGATGAAAAAAAAGTATATTTAATAAAAAAGAATTCTGACTGCAAAATGGCAGAGGAAGAAATAAATTTACAATTAAAGGTTAAGATTATAATTTTTATTTTAAAATTGCTAAACTAATTTTAAATGAAGGAATAAAAATGTAATGCATTTTTAAAATTTGTAATTATTATAGGTACATAGTAGAGTTAATATTTATGGGGTACATATGACATTTTGATACAGCCATACAATGTGTAATGATCAAATCAGAGTGATTGGGTTATGCAGCATCTCAAGTATTTATCACTTCTTTGTGTTCAGAAGATTCCAATTCGAATCTTTTAGTTATTTTAAAATATACAAGTTATTATTGACTGTAGTCGCCCTATTTGTTTTGCTAACAAATGCTAGATCTTATTCATTCTATCTAACTGTATTTTTGCACCCATTAGCCATCTCAAGTTTATCCCCTTCCCTGTTCACCACCCTCCCCAGTCTCTGGTAACCATCCTTCTATTTTCTATCTCTACAAGTTCAATTGTTTTAATTTTTTGCTCCTACATATCAGTGACAACATGTGAAATTTGTCTTTCTGTTCCTGGCTTATTTCACTTAACATAATGTCCTTCAGTTCCTCCCATGTTGTTGCAAGCGAAAGGATTTCATTTCTTTTTTATGGCTGAATAATACTCTACTGTGCATATGTACCACATTTTCTTTATCCATTCACACACCGATAGACACTGAGGTTGATTCCAAATATTGGCTATTGTGAATAGTACCAAAAAAAAAAAAAAATGGGAGCACAGACAGATCTTTGAAATACTTATTTCCTGTTTTTTTCAATATATACCTAGCAGTGGGATTGCTGGATAATATGGTAGCTCTATTTTTAGTTTTTTGATAAACTTCCATACTGTTCGTTATAATAGTTGTGTGAATTTATATTCCTACCAACAGTATGCAAGGATTGACCTTTATCCACATCCTCACCAACATTTGTTATTGCTTGTCTTTTTGATAAAAGCTGTTTTAACTGGGGAGATGTGATATCTCATTTTAATTTTGATTTGCATTTCTCTGATAATTTGTGATGTTGAACATTTTTTAATATACTTGTTTGCTATTTGTATGTCTTTTTTTTTGAGAAATGCCTGTTGAAGTCTTTTGCCCATTTTAAAAATTGATTATTTAATTTTTTTCCTATTGAGTTCTTTGAGCTCCTTATACATTCTGGTTATTAATCCCTTGTCAGATAGGTAGTTTGCAAGTATTTTCTACTATTCTGTGGGCTGTCTCTTCACTTTATTGATTGTTTCCTTTCCTGTGCAGAAGCTTCGTAGTTTGACACGATCTCATTTGTCCAATTTTACTTTGGTTGGCTGTACTTTTGAAGGAATATTAAAGAAATCTTTGCTCAGAACCAATGCCCTGGAGCATTTCCCCAATTTACAGTCAGTGTTATAATTGATAAATAAGGACTTACTACTGCATTTTTAAAATTTGTTTTCTGGTTGTTTTGTGGTCCTCTCTTTCTTTCTTCTTTCCTTCTTGACTTTCTAATGCATTTTAAATATATGATTTCAATAATTCAGTAAAACCAAGAGAAAAGAAATTAAAAACAAATATTCAGAAAACAGGATTGATTATTTTTGTATGCTTGTTATTGGAAAAATTTCAGTCATTACATTTCCTTATCAAGTAGTCATTAATAATTAAATCAGAAATTATAGCAGATTTCTAACTAAAATAAATATAATCTAGTCCTAAGAGAAATAAAGATATAAGCAAATAAGTATTACAAAGAGGTCATGATTCATGTCTTGCTCTTCATTTCTTTGTGCTGTTATCTATCATTCATGTCTTAAGAAGCATCATCCTTTGACAAAATATAAATAAGAAAATATAAACATATTGTAGCCTAGAGAAAATTGTTTATTTCTCAAGAGCCTTATATATATCATTAAACAGGTAATTATGTAAATAAAACCTCTTAGTAAAAAGAGAAGGAAAGTGAAAAAATACTGAATATAATTGATCCAGGTATCTAAAAAGTGGCAAAATTTTTTATTTATTATGGGAAAATTAAAAAATATATGGCCTGGTAAAATAAAAAATAAATAGTACTAAATGATATTAAGTTCTAAAATTTAAAAAAATTGGTTACTAAAACACTGTAACAGAATATTTGTAATATATTTTAAAACATTTGGGTTGTGATCTGTTTTAATGTAATGTATAAAATGTATTTAATATATAATTAGCTCTATGATGGTAGATAACTCACAAAACATTTCTGGATCTTTTTCCTATAAAATTAGGGTGTTTTGTTTAGAGATCTCAGAGGTTTTAGATGTTATCTCTAACATATAAAATTCTACTCATTACCAAGAAGGAGAAATAAATATCAGATAGTATATGCAAAAATAGTCAAATTGGTTTTAAGATCATTTTATTTTTTTATCTAGAAATTAGGATGCAAAAAAGGATGTTAGACTCTCTATTGTTTTCTCAGATTACTATTTAGTTTAACAGATAAATCATAAATATGTTCAGATGTAAATTACATAACTATTGCTCCTTCAAAATTTCTTTCAGACTCCTATCATCTTAGTAAGTGTCCAGACAATTAAATTACCTTGTCTTAGAGAACAAGAACATAAAACGGCAGTCTTAAACAAGATGGATAACAGACCTAGACCTAAGACACGAAACTTTAAGAATTCTAGAAGAAGATGTTGGGAAAACCCTATCAGATATTGGTCTAGGCAAAGAATTTATGAGGAAGACCCCCAAGGGAATCACTGCCACAGCTAAAATAAACAAATGGGATCTGATCAAATTAAAAAGTTTATGCACTGCCAAGGAAATGATCATTAGAGCAAATAGACAACCCACAGAGTGGGAGAAAATATTTGCTCTCTACACTTCCAATAAAGGACTAATAACAAGAATCTATCTAGAACTTAAAAGAATAAACAAGAAAAAATCAAACAACTCCATCAAGAAATGGGCAATGGAAATGAACAGAAACTTCTCCAAAGAAGACAGAATAATGGCATGCAAACATATAAAAAAATGTTCAACATCTCTGATCATTAGAGAAATGCAAATCAAAACCACAATGAGATACCACCTAACCCCAGTGAGAATGGCCTATATCAAGAAATCCCAAAACAACAAATGCTGGCGAGGATGCAGAGAGACAGGAACACTCTTACACTGCTGGTGGGACTGCAAATTAGTGCAACCTTTGTGGAAAAGAATTTGGAGATTCCTCAAACAACTAAAAATAGAAATACCATTTGACCCAGCAATAGCATTGCTGGGCATCTATCCAAAAGAACACAAGTTACTCTATTATAAAGACATCTGCACCTGAATGTTTATAGCAGCACAATTCACTATTGCACGGACATGGAAACTATCCAAGTGCCCGTCAATTCATGAATGGATAACTAAAATGTGGTATATACTCACAACGGAATATTACTCAATCCTAAGAAACGATAGTGAACTAGCATCGTTTATGCTATTGTGGATTAAGCTTAAGCCTGTAATACAAAGTGAGACGACACAAGACCTGGAAAATGGGCTACACATCTACTCGCCATCAAATTGGTACTGACAGCCTAAAACTATGGTGTTCAAATAATTGTAGTGTTCAACAGGGATCTGAGGGGGGGAGACCCACATCTTAAGGTTGTAATGAGCATTGTAGGGGGGAAACGATTACCTCTATCACTTTTTAGGGAGAGGCAAAGAAACACACTGTAACCAAAATGTCTAAAAAAAAATTTTTTTTGTTAATGGTGGGTGAACAGGTGGAAGGGGGGAGAAGGGGAAGGGTACGCACTTTCATGGTGGGTGCAGGGCGCACCACTGGAAGACTGGACATGCATGAAGCTCTGGCAGAGCGGGGTGGGGAGGGGGGCAGGGGCAAGATATGTAACCCTAACAATATTCGTACCCACAGAATTTGGGAAAAAGAAACAAATAAATATTAAAAAATAAATAAACTCAAAAGCGGTAAAAAAATTATTGAATATTTCTTTTTGCAGTTCCACCCTAGTTAATAGCTAATTTCTAAAATTCTTCTCAAAACTTTCTTCTTCCGATTATTCTTTTTTAACAGCTTTATTGAGGTTTCGATATACAAAGTACTGCACATATTTAATGCATACAATTTGGTGAGCTTGGACATATGCAAACACCCATGATGCCATCACTATAATCAAGTCAGTAGATATAAAAGTTTCCTTGTGCACCTTTGTTTGTTTTATTTTGTTTTGGTAATAAGAACACTTAACATGAGATCTACCTTCTCAAATATTTTTTAAGGGCACAATACTACTGTACTGTTAACTATAGACAATATGTTGTACAGCAGATCTCTAGAACTCATTCATCTATCATAATTGAAACTTTATGCTGATTGAACAACTCTCCATTTCCTTTACCCCTAAGCCCCTGGCAGCCATTATTGTGTTCTCTGCTTCTGTGAATTTGACTATTAAAGATGCCTGATATAAATGGTTTTGTGCAGTATTTGTCCTTCTGTGACAGGCTTATTTCACTTAGCATATCTTCCAGGTTTATCTATGTTGTCACAAATGGCAGAATTTTCTTTTTTTTCAAGGCTGAATAATAGTCTGTTTTATGTATATGCCACATTTTCATTATCCAACTATCTGTGGATGAATACTTGTATTGTTTCCATATCTTGGCTATTGTGAAAATGCTTCAATGACTATAGGAGTACATGTTTCTTCAAGATTCTTATTTTAATTATTTTTGATAAATAGCAAGAAATGGGATTACTGCATTATCTGATAGTTCTATTTTTAATTTTTTGAGGAACCTCGATACTGTTTTCCATAGTTGGCACACCAATTTACATTCCTACCAATAGTGTATAATAATTTCAATTTCTCAACATCTGCATAGACACTTAATCATATTTTTATAATAGTCATCCCAACAAGTATCAGCTGTTATCTCATAGCTTTGATTTGCATTTTCCTGATAATTACGTTTAGCATCTTTTCATATACCTGTTGGCCATTTGTATGTTTTCTTTGCAGAAATGTCTGTTCAAATCCTTTTTCCATTTTTAATTGGTTATTTGGATGCCAGACATTGTGAATTTTACAATCTTGGGTACAGATATTTTATTTTTGCATTCCTTTAAATAATGTTACATTTTATTGCATTGCACAGTTATGTTACCTAAGTCAGATCTGTTAGAACCTTCAAAGGATATCTTTTAAGCTTTCTGAGGACTATACCTAATCCTGTGTGCATATGATGCTTTTTTTTTTTTTTTGCTCTGGTTAGTGAGAACAAGAACTTTAACTAGCCTTGTGAACTCTGGGAATCCTGTTGTCCCCTTGTTATACATCACTAAATAGAAATATGAAATTATGTAGGACTCAACACAAAGCAAACATAGAATGAATAGAAGATGGTGGCAAAAAGAGTCACATTAGGTCTAGATAATAAATGGAAATTGGGAGAGAGGATAGCAAATGGAAGACATGATCACACGTGGATTACAATCAAAAGGCAAGATGCAATCATGCTATTTCTATGTAAGCATCTCAGAGCAAGAACATAATATTCTTATCTATCTCTCTTGGTTCAAGCATTGACTAGTAGCCAGTGTTGGAAGAATCCTTCAGATCTGTTTCCTCTGGAGAAGAAAAATTAGACTCTTGCTAATTTACAAGCTCTACCAAAAGACTCTACCTGTATAACTGGAGAAAGAAATAGCACAGCACCCACTGATGACTCACCTTACAGCAAGTTGATAGCAGCTATAGCTCAATTTGTATTTTATAGGCTATATTTAACATTATAGTTACTATTCAGACCTAAGAAAAGTACTGCCAACAATTTGGGAAGAGGAAGGATGTTGAACAGCAAAGCTTCTGCACTCTGTTAGCCAAGTAGTAGATTTTCATTTTGAGCAAAAGGAAAATCACAGTCTCTTCAGATCAGACCAATAGGAAGTTTCCTGGTTTACCCTCATATAAACTAGGGCATTTAAATGTAGAGAGTTTTTAAAAATGAGAAGGAAATTTAGAGTGAGGAAATTTAGTATGAAGTTCTCATCTTTTCTTTCCACCCTTACTTACAAATCTATGTTAATGTCTTCATTTGGAAAGATTTTCCCTATTTAAAGCCTTTGTGTTTGCTTTTTTTTTATTTTAGCATATTATGGGGGTACAAGTGTTAAGGTTACATATATTATAAAGGAAAGTTCATTCTGCCTCTCTTTTAGTATCTTCTTCACCTCTGTGAATAGTAAAAAAAAAAAATGAGAGAGTTTGTGTTACCCGTTATTACCTGATTTTAGATCTACCTGCTCAGATTTGACTTGGGGTGAGTCTATAAGTTGTTATTCTAAGTTAAATAGAACTAGAATTCTGAATCAATTGCTATTTCACCCAGAAGCAGAAGATATAGTTATAATTCCTTAGAGGACTGTGATACTACAGGATGAGTTAGTTGCTCATGCATAATTACTGCAAAAGATCAGGAACAATCTTTAGCAAATTAAGAGTAAAATAGGAACAGGTTCAAATTGAAGCATGCTATTGTTTTGACTATGCCAGTATGTTTCGTTTACTTAATAATCACAAAGCCAGATTACTGAACCAATTTATAAAATAAAGACTGGTCTTCCAGCAACCATATTGTCTTTCCAAGGTATTTACAAATGAAGTTTCTTTCATCAGTCATTTCCCTCCCCTCAAAAAAGCAATCATATTGGGAAAAAAAATGCAAAGTATGAAAGGCTATACCAACCCAATTAAAAATAAACAAAAATACTTTCATGTCAAGTATCTTTTTATGCATGATTATCTGTTACTACAAATAAAAGGCCCAAGAGACTCACCATGTATTTCAAAGCCAACAAAACAAGCAAAAATAATAATCTAAGAAAAGCCTGAAAATATTCAAACTGTATTCCCAAGACTATATAGATTGACTATTACATTTTTTCCCCCAAGAAATAAATCTGGGACAACTGGATGTCCACACTTTTTTAACTTGTGAGGGAGGAGAGGATATACATTATTCAGTTCCTTTTCAAAGAGTTCATAAAAGTTTTATACAGTGTTAAGATACTGAAAATTTGGAGGTTTCTGTTAAACTGTTTAGGTACCCTAATGCACCTTCCTTTCTTCACTGCATGCTGCTGTTGAACATCCTGCCTCCTTATCTTCTGGTATTTCCATGACCCTTTCACTATATATTCTTTCTGTCAATATGTATTTATCTCACCAATTATGTTCAATCACATTGTTCTTTCTGCTTGGCCTAGAATATATTCTATTTTGTTTAGTGAAGGATCTGTTACAAAACTCAAATGAACTAACTTTCCTGCCCAGCTCCCCAGCAGTTGTAAAGGAAATAAAATTTATCTGTGTTGCAATTTCATTCAACTCAGGTCAGTTCAGTGGGCACATTTAAACATTTATTATGCATACATCTCTATGTTAATATAAGCTAGCACACATCAGAGATACCTATTATGCACAGTGGCTTGAGTGCATAATTTCATTTATTCTTACAAAACTTCACAATTTTTTCTTTCCAATTTATAGATGAGAAGACTAAGGCATCACTGTATTATGTTGTTTCATATGGTTGTTAAGAGAATTAGATGAGAAAATAATCTAGCCTCTATCCTGTGTTCAATAAATTTCTCCTACTAAGTTTTTGTAATTATCCAACTGAATGATCATACAGAAAATTCAAAGAACTGTCATTTATGATTTTAGTGAATACCAAATATCAACACTATTGCCTGAAGAGGCATTAGGGAGAGGAAAGAGAGTCTCCCATTATGAGTAGAGCTTACTACACTAATCCATCCAGCAAACCCAGTGTTCTAGAATGTGATTTTCATTTGTTACTATGGACAGTTTTCAAGTGAATTAAAAATCTTCTGGTCAGGAACCTTGAAAGTTCCTTTAGTACCCCACTTTCATACTCTTTTGGAAGAATGCACATACCCAAGTCTAGGGAGCTGATTTTCCCCTTTTAAACTCTTGTAAAGAATTATCCACTTGCTTTGACAAAATATATTTTATCTCATTACACTTTAAGTCAGGGAACACTTCCTTGAGACACAAATTCATCTTTTCTATGTTCAGTAAAAAAGGAGCATGATAATACATGGAATTCCTTTTTATTTATTTATTTTTTCAATAGATTGAGGGGGTATAAGTGTTTTTTTATTGTATAAGTCAGGGCTTTTAGTGTACCCATCACCAGAATAGTGCACAATATACCAAATAGGTAGACTTTTATCCCTCATCCCTTGCCACTATGCCTGCTTTTTAGTTTCCAATGCCCATTACACCACTTTATGACCATATATACCCCCTGTGTAGCTCTCGCTTATAAGTGAGAACAGGAATTTGTTTTTCCATTCCTAAGATACTTCACTTAAGCTAATGTTTTTCAGTTCCATCCAAGTTGCTGCAAAAGGTATTCTTTCATTCCTTTTTTTAGTACTCCACAGTGTGTGTGTGGGGGTGTATGTGTGTATACCACGTTTTGTTTATCCAGTCATCAGTTAATGGGCACTTAGTTTGATCCCACATCCTTGCTATCTGTGAACTGTGCTGCAATAAACATTTGGGTGCAGTTGTCTTTTTAACAAAATGATTTATATTCCTTTGGGTAGATACCCAGTAGTGGGATTGCTGGATAGAATGGTAGGGATTTCATAACTAGAAAGGACTTTGAATGAATATACTCATTTTACAGATGAGGTCCAAAGAATTTATGTCAGAATCTAGAATAAAACTCAGTTTTCTTTATTTTTAGTTTAATGCTCTTTTTACTATGTCTTTTACTATGTCATTCTGTCTCCTTAAGGCTAAACAGAGGGCCATAGCCCCCAACTTACTTCCACTCATAGTATGAAAGGCAGTACATTTGTATGTCTACCATAGAATATTCAATAAGTTCCCTGAATACTCGGTATTACCACTTGACATGATTACCATTAAAAAAAAAATCCTGGATAAATGAACCTCTCTGACAAAGGTCTACATACATTTAAGAAAATAAATAGTAACCAAAACAGCATGGTACTGGCCCAAGAACAGAGTTATAGACCAATAGAACAGGGTTGAGAACCCAGATACAAAACCATCTTCATATAGCCATCTGACTAGTGGTTGAAAAGGATAGCAGGGAGAGAGGAATAAAGTAGGGATGGTTAATAGGTACAAAAATATAGTTAGATAGTTAGATGGAATGAACAATATTTTATAGCACAACAGAGTGACTATAGTCAATGACAAGTTACGGCATACTTTAAAATAACTGAAAGAGTGGAACTAGAATAGTTCTAACACAAAGAAATGATAAATGCTTGAGGTGATGGATACCCCAATTACCCTGATTTGGTTATTATACATTGTATGCCTATATCGAAACATCACATCTGAGCTATAAATGTATACAACTATTATGTACATATAATACTTAAAAATAAACTAAAAAGATTTTAATAAATATTTACTGTCAAAAGTTTAATTCAGGCCGGGCATGGTTGCTCATGCCTGTAATCCTAGCACTCTGGGAGGCCGAGGCGAGTGGATCGTTTGAGCTCAGGAGTTCAAGGCCAGCATGAACAAGAGCAAGACCCCATCTCTACTAAAAATAGAAAGAAATTAGCCAGACAACTAAAAATTTATAGAAAAAATTAGGCAGGCATGGTGGCGCATACCTGTAGTCCCAGCTACTCGGGAGGCTAAGGCAGAAAGATTGTTTGAGTTCAGGAGTTTGAGGTTGTTGTGAGCTAGGCTGACGCCATGGCACTCTAGCCTGGGCAACAAAGTGAGATTGTTTTTTAAAAAAAAAAAAGTTTAATTCATAAAATATTCTTATTGTTTAACTCATGCTCAAAAATCCGCAGACAATAAGATAAAAAAGAGAAAAGAGGAACTATCTCATCATGTGAAAATGTGCATTTTCATATTTTCTGCATTCCTTCATGTCACCTGTCAAAATATCTCTTTCTCTTTCTCTCTTTTTCCTTCCTGGGACTTCTTGTGATAGAAGTCTCTAGGCATAAAATTGATCATATTTTCTATTCAGAAGACTTCTTAAAATTTCTTTAAAATCCATTGAGGTGAAAACATTCACCAAAGAATAAATTGTTTTTTCTTATCAAATCTCTTCCCATCGCATCACTGGTGGGTGAGGGGGAAGGTGAGACGAAGGTCACAACGTCGTCCATTGCCAGAGTATGGGCACCTGATTTAGCGGAGCAAAGTTGATCTGAGGTCACCTGAGGCCTACATATTCTTCTCAAAGATCATTATAATTATGAACCCCCAGTGTTGCTACCATGCCTAAAAGAAACGTTAAGCCCCTGAGAGGCTATGATAAGTTTTCCAAAATTCATGGATTGCCTGAAAAAAAATTTTATTGATTCTACTTTGCTCAAATAAAGTCTAACAAGCAGAAGAGAAAGAGAAAAGCATTGCTCACTGTTTATTTTCAGGGCTGTTCTACAAACAATGATTTTGAAAGCTCTGACCTGGAAATCATGTTGTCTCAAGGCCTTTTTTGAGGCTTTCTCTCTGTCCTGCCCTCTCTCTAACTCACTGACCTCACAGGTCAGTACACAGCTGTCTTTGCCTGTGGTTCTGCAGTTTTCTGGAAGTAGGTTCTTTTTTGTCCTTTCCACCTTTTAGTTATTCTCTGTCAGTTTTTACACTAGTCAATCACTTCTTTAAGAGATAATTTATTTTTATTTTCACAATTGTAACATCTATCTTTTTGATCAGTGGAAAAAGGAGTTTTCTGGGTGAAAATAATTTGATGAAGTAAATGCTTTAAAATGTATTTTGCTTATTTCAAGAAAATATGGGTCAACAACAACGTGAAGGCCCTCTGTCCTCATGTTAACCCCAAAAGACTACATCATCCTCTGCTTGCAGCAGTTGTCATGGTGTCTTTGGTACTACTTAGCAGAGAAAAGGACAGGCTAACACTCACCCTAATGGGAACGCAGCCAGGAACTTTCCCAGGTAACTCACATTCTTAACTCTCAGCAGCATAGACCATGGCTCACCTATTAAAATGTTAATATAAAATTATGTATTTTGCCAAATCAGTGATCTGTTTTTCAGATTCAAATCATTTGCCCTCCGTGAAAATAAACAAGATGTAAACTTCTTTTTAAGTAATCCAAATCATATTAAAACTTTAAAAAAAGAAAGACAAAATCACAAACACCTGTAATAGTTATGGAGCTAATCCTTTGACTTATGTATTTAATAAGCCATTCTGAATATGTAACTGAAGTTCTGAATAATATTGCTTTAAGCTCATAGAAGAGCTATGCATTAAAACTGTGGCTTTTCCCACCAGATTATAGGATCAAAAGTCAACAACTGAATCAAAATGCCATTGCCTAAGCTATCATATCACAGAGTGAGCATGGTAGTGACAGCTCTAAAGAACTTACTGTGTATCTCTCAGCTCTATTTCAGTTTTAGAGGGTCAAATATCTCTGCTATCATAACAAAATTAGTGTTTATGAGTTCCCTTAATGAAAACCAATGATTTTGTTTATTAAACTTACAGCAGTTGAACTATAACTACAAGCATTGCGTGGCTGCTCACAGCCAAGCCCCTACTTCTCTTGTATTTCACCTTTCTTTCTTTCTTTCTTTTTTTTTTTTTTTTGAGACAGAGTCTCACTTTGTTGCCCAGGCTAGAGTGAGTGCCGTGGCATTAGCCCGGCCCACAGCAACCTCAAACTCCTGGGCTCAGCGATCCTACTGCCTCAGCCTCCCCAGGAGCTGGGACTACAGGCACGTGCCACCATGCCCGGCTAATTTTTTGTATATATATATTTTAGTTGGTCAATTAATTTCTTTCTATTTTTGGTAGAGACAGAGTCTCACTCAGGCTGGTTTTGAACTCCCGACCTCGAACAATCCGCCCGCCTCAGCCTCCCAGAGTGCTAGGATTACAGGCGTGAGCCACCGCTCCCGGCCCTCACCTTTATTTCTTTGCATACATATTTTCCCTGAAAGATAAAAAAGTGACCAAAATGTTTTCAAGTCAGCTGGCTCTGAGAAAAATCCATCAAACAAACAGACCAACAGACAATAAGAGCAGACACAATCACAACTGCACATGCTGCAAGGATGCTACATAATGGCTTTCCTGGATGGGTACATTAACTCTGGCTATTCCCAGCTATTCCCAGCACAGCACCTGGGAGGAGCTAAGCACAATGCAAAGCTGTTCCCCGTGGTGCCTAACTTAAAACTCTTCAATAGCTTCTCATTTCAGTTAAGACAAATTCTTTCATAGAGTCTCTAGTCTCCAGGTCAGGCACTCTCCATTCTCCACTTACCACCGCCTTCTCAACCCTTTATGTTCTGGGTTCCAGCTATATTCCTTCCTTCAACAACTCCATCTCACAGCCCTCCTGCCACAGGGCTTTTGCACATGCATTTATAGAGTCCTTTGATGTCCTCTATCTAGAACATTCCCTAGCCAAGCCTGTTTTCCATCCTTTCTTTGTTCACTCTTTGATATCAACTCAGGCAATCTTTCTCAGGGAAGCCCTCTGTGACATCCCAGTCCAGATCAGAGTCTTTTGTAATACACTGTCAGAGGCTGATGGGTCTCTCCTTTGCAGTGCTAACTTTAGGTATCACAAATTTATTCTTCACATTGTTTGATAAATTCTCTCTCCCCTGTGAAACACAAATGAGTTTCCATGAATTCTTATTATATAAGAGAGTGACTGACATGTAAGTGGTACTAAATACATATTTTTTTAAAAATATAGAAATTAATAATTGGCAAATATAGTAAGAGAGATTTTTCTGGATTTATTCTCATCTAAACTAACCAGTGCTGGTTTTTTCTCCTTGTAAAGGCCTCTTTGCAGGGGTAAGATCTCCCTAGGAAGTTTCCAGCAAGATCTCAGTTAGAAGCATAATGGGGTTAATAGGTTAATTTCATACAGTTTATTAAATTATTAGCGTAGCAACGCTTCTCAGAGAAAATAGAAAAAGGATAAAACCTTCATATTCTGTTCTTATGCATTTTTATGGGTGATACAAATGTTAAAATTTTATACTTTTTCTTCCCATAGTAGTTAATATTGCTTTTTAGACTACCTAATTTTGAGATGTCTTAGTTTGCCTGGGCTACTGTAACAGAATAACATAAACTGGGTAATAATTCTTTTTTCGAGTTATTCTATTTCTGAGTTTCCTGGAAAATGGTCTAAGTGCATTTCAATATCAACTCAAGAATATCAAATGTCTTATAAGAATTAACTGACAAATTTTAGCCAAATTTAGAAATCTTACGGGTTCCTATGAATAGGTGGCAGAAGTTGTAGACAAAACTGACAGGAGACTTCTTTAGAATCCATGCAACATTCTGCATGGAATGAACCCAGGAGGCCTGAAATTTTATCTCAGATGGATGAGAAATATAAGACATCCCTACCCCTCTACTTCCCACTAAAGCTGATCTAGGGCTAAAAATTTCTGACAATTTCTAACTCCCAACAGTATTTGGTCTATACTACTGACCAGTAATTCTAAATCATGAGAACAGAATCCTACTTCCATAATAATCAAGACCTGACCATATTCCCAAAGTGCTCTTTCCATCTTGGTCACATTTGTCCATGAGATGACACCACCTAAGACTGGGAGTGATTAAAGTGAGCTCATTTTTAATCTTTCTCCACATTTCAAGAATAAATTACAATTTGGAGAGAGAGAGAAAGAGAGAGAGAGAGAGAGAGAAAGGGTGGGAGGAAAAAAAGTCCTTATAAGTAGGAGTGCAAGCATTACTGTCTTTGTGAGAACATCTCTGACTGACCTGCACAGGTGCAGACCTAAGTCTTCCTCTAGGTTCCCAACTACTCCCTTTTAACTTTTACCACAGTGTATGGGGAAACCACTGCTTGTGTTTGTCTTTCTGCTTACTATGAGCTGTTTGAGAGCAGAGAGCATATCTTTTCTCTAGAACCTATGATATGTATGATGTTGGCATTTAGTTAATACCAAAGGAATATTGGGATGAAAGAAGAAACTTAGACTGAAAATTATTGAGGGGATATGACTAAACTTCTTTGTAATCTTTAGATAAATACATTTAAATTCAGTTTAAATTCTTTTGCCTTATAACACTGATTTTGAAAGAGTTGGACATTGTTATATCAAGTTTATTTGGGATTAAATTGTCACTGAGAGGTAAACATTTGGCTTTGTTTTTGGAATACTCAAATTTCCAACATAGACTTTTGCTTTCAGAAAGACTTAAGGAATTGCAAATATATTTTTTCTCTTAAATCTTGAGCTATAAAATTGAACTAAATGTAATACTTTTTGAATATAATAAAGTCACATAGTTTTGTTAAAACCTTAGTAGCTCATAACCTTTACATACTCATCTTTCTTTCTGTGATTTCCTTTGCTTGTCTGTTATCCATCTGATCACACACAGTATCCTCAAATCATGTAATTTTCTGACTCTTTGAAGGCTAAGTTTTTCTTTCTTTTTGAAGTCAATTATTCCCATTTATTTTTAAGGAATATGTAAAATATTATGTCGCATGGGATCAAAACAAAGTGGCAGAAGGAACAGGATTTTTCACCATACTTTACTGTATCATAGACACTGGACTGATCCTAAACTAAGTAGCTATAAGATCAACTACTCAAGGAAAGAGGAATAAAAGCACTGCACTAAACCTGTGTCCCTAACCCACGGTAATTGAAGACATGTTGCCATGGATCTTAACAGCTAATGTTCAGAGGTAAACATTAGGTGAAAGGGATCTAAGAGAGAAGAAATTAATGTGTTTGGTATTTTATTACTAGTAAGGGTAAAAGTGGAAGAAGACTAGTGGTTTTCTTATTAGAGAATTTTTGAGAAAAAAAATATTTGTGAACTTATTCATTGGAAAACACTGTACATCCCTTATGTTTAAAAAATTGCTTACACATTCAGACTAAGGATTGATAGCCTTGTTAAAAATGGGTCACTTTAATATGGTAGAAACAGATGTCTCTGGGTGAGAATAATTTATGTACTTCCAGGAGACATTCATATTTGTGGCAACACTGGCAGCAGGAAGAGTGTGAAGGATGATAGTTGGAGACAGCGGGTTCATATGACAAATAATGGGAAGGTGTGTGGGGTAATAAATGTGCTTACACATTTTTAGACAGTGGTACGTTCTCCAGAAATCTGAGAATAAATTAACCATTAAGGCTAGGTATCTAAAGAGCTTGATACATGGATTCTAATGCTTTTGAGGTATTATGAATCATGAAACTCTTTTAACCCCATGTAGATTTTTTGTCACTTGCTGTTAAACTGCCGAATGTTGTAAGCAGGTGGATTATGCTAATGAATCACAATAAGAACTGTTGTGAACATTTATTTGAAAAATGTGGTAATCCTTCATTTTGGGGTAAATTGGATTTCTAAATGTGTGAGTAAAAGATAAAGTCTGGATGATTAGTCTTTTCATAAGAAAAATAAAGATATATTGATTGGTATTATCTTAGAAATTTATTAGAAAAGTACTCTGATTTAAGAAAAAGAATTTAAGTAATTTATTTTTATAATTGCTTCTTTCTTTACCTTTGTGTTTGAGTGATGACCATTTTGTATCTTCCTAATTTCTTTAGCAGCCAAAAAGCAAATTGAAAGCTATTTTTGATTTTTAAATATTGGGGTTAATCCTCTTAAGGAAAAAAGAAAACCAATGTTCCTACAACTTAAATTTGTCTTATCGAAATAAGAGAATATGTGTAGAATAAATTATAATTTAAAAATTTAAACACAAGTAATTGAAACTTTAATTTCAGAAATGAATTCAGTTCATTTAACCAATCAATAATTTACTTAAATTGAACCATAGTATGTGGGTAGTATCATACCACAGAAATTAAAGACATAACCCTAGTTATCTTATTTGGGGAAAATTTGTAATATGAAAATGTATATTATACCAAAAATTTTATTAAATTAATTACTCTTTAATTTAAGAAGAAATATAATATGAAATATTTTATACACAGTTCATGAAAAGGATCTGTGAAATACCTGGTTGTCTTTTTGTTAGAGTTTTATTTAAGAAAGTTTTGCTAAATACCAATAAAGGTGGAAATGAAACTATTAATACCTCTTGATAAAAAGTTGTTTGTCTTTCTCATTTAATAATTGACTATACAGTATTTTCATTAACTCCATTATGCTTATAAATATTATAAAACTAATTTGGCAAGTTCTTAAGAAAAAGAAAATCTTTCCTTTTAATTTTATATTGTATTTTTGAAATTAAAAATATTTTTTAGGACTTAGAAGGTAGAAGGAAACAGTGCTGGATCTTGAAAATGTTTTACTTTAAAATGTTTAAAACATCAAGCTGAGCTAATAAATTAAAATATAGATACTTTATAAAGTAACATAATTGATCATGAAGAATGTTTTTTAAATAGCAATAAAATTTATGTAGAGGAGAAGAAGAAATAGAAAAGGTCCATTTTGTCTGGTAAAAACAAAATAATGTAGTTATCTAAAAGAAACAATGTACCTTATAATTGAATGTTGCAACAAACAGAATGGTGAAAGCACACAGTGTTTTACATTAGAATATTCTTTCCTTCACAAATGTATCATGTCACATAAAATGTCAACAAAGAGATTATCAAGCTCCTGAATGTAGCTATGTTTTTTGTCCCTAATCATTTATCAAATATTTGCCACCAACCTTGTGTCAGGTTGATGTGTCCAAGAAAATCAAGGTGGTTTCTCTACTCAATGAACTTACAGTGAGGTATGCAGCAATTCAAGAAGCCTGGTGTAGTTGGCCAAATAATAGTGGATGTCTTTTGTTTAAATACTCTATTATTACTCTAATGTTTTTAAAAATATATCTTTTATATGTATATATGTATGTATGTATGATGATAAGATAACGTCATATGTATATATGCACACACATATATACTTGTGTGTCTTCTGATTTTATATGTATACACACAAAAAACATATGTGTGTGCATATAGATAGATGGAGAGATATATAAATTTGGAAAACACAAATACAAGAAACGTAAAGTATCCCTGCTACTTTTTTTTTCAATAATTTTTTTTATTTATTTTTTTCAGCATATTATGGGGGTACAAATGTTAAGGTTACGTATATTTCCCTTACCCCCCTCCCCCCTCGAGTCAGAAACTTCAAGCGTGTCCATCCCCCAGTTGGTGTGCATCACACTCATTATGTATGTATGTATCCATCCCCTCCCCCCACCTGCCCGACACCTGATAGATGTTATTCCTATATGTCCACTTAGGTGTTGATCGGTTACTACCAATTTGCTGGTGAGTACATGTGGTGCTTATTTTTCCATTCTGGAACTAATTCTATTAAGTGATGTATCCTACCACCTCTTTATTTCAACTACCCAGTTTCCTTTCTACGGGCGACCAGTTTTAATTTCTACTGGCATATGTATGTACAATATGTTTTATTTTCATTTTTATATAACCGATAGAATAATAGATATATGCTCTTGAGTCTTGCATTTTCACACAATATAGAGATTACTGTATTTCAGTATATAAAGAACTTTCTTGTTTATTTTTTAAGACTGCATGCTATTCCAGTGTTTGAGTATGCCAAAATTTATTTAACTAGGTATTCATTGATTACACTCATTTACAAAGGAAACCAGCTCTTCTAATTGGTGACTGAACATGGACTTTAATTTGATTCAAACACAATTTTTAAATGAATTTTGTTTTTAATTTTACTTGGAAAATATTAAGTTGTTCTCAAGATCCAAATTATAAAATCTTAGAATTATTAGTAACTAGTAGGGTATCATTTTGATAGTTACAATCTTTCTAGTATCATTGTTCTTAAGATTAATCATACGGCTATGTTCTCTCTAAAAGCATCAATAATAATACTAACAGCTAACATTGATTGTGTAATAGGTACTGTTCACTGTACTTAAGTGTATTATGTACTGTTATGCTGACAATAATACTTTGAGATGGTTAGTACTTTTATCTTTAATTTATAAATTTAAAAAACCTTAATCCTAGTGAGTTGAAATAATTTTCATATGATTATAACACTAACAAGTGAGAAAGCAACATTGGGAGCCAGACACTTTGATTCTAGACCAACACTTCTAAAAATCGAACTCTATTGTCTCACCCAGTAAGAAACATAACAAGGTGGAGTTGTATGCTTCTCTCTGATGATGAAGCCTTATGTGCTATGACATATGGATAAAGTAATTAATAAGAAATAACTTGATACATTTTGACAAGCTATTAGGAAATCACATGTCAAAATACAAATATAGAAATCAAAATTTTGTAGAGGGGAAGGGCATGCCTCTAATTCTTGCTTGGGTGAGGCAAAGACATAAAATGTAACCAAAATGTTTGTACCCTCATAATATCCTGAAATAAAACAACAACAACAACAACAACAAAAAGAAGACAATGGAAAATAGAAAGAAAAAAAAAGAAATTAAAATTTTGAATTACATCAAATATCCTAAGTCAATCTTTTCTTATAAAGAAAGATCAGAGACAGGGTGTTCAAATTTTTGTTGATTCCTTTTAAGCTAATTTGGTCATAGCAATCATATCTCAACTAATCATTTCTAACATAATGTGTATGATATATATGCTACAGTTCTGTCTAAGCATAAGTTAAATAGATAATGTTAGTTAATAAAAATCCACTATATAATAATTATCATGTGCTCAGAAAATATTATATGCACATACCTATCCATCTATCCATCTATCCTACCTCATTTTTATATGATCTAGTGTGAGTGGGTAGTTATTAGTCGCACATGTTAGGCCATCATGATCAAATTGGCCTAGAACAGTGAGTAATAGGATTACCTGCTGCTGAATCCCTGTATATAGTACCAAGTCTATGCAAAATTGTCAAGCAGAAGAAATGTGCATTGAAGTTCTAGCCTCTTTTTATTCTATCATTGCTTCACCTTGCAGATGACTGCTCCCTTATCCTGAATATCCTGTTAATTTAACCTATTTTTCATAATACAATATTCATTTTGAGAACTAATTTGCTAAATTATGTCTTTCTCAGAGAATATTAAATTTTACTGGTGCTACGTCATTTTGTCACTCTTTGGCTGGTTAACATGCAACTTCCACTACTATGTGAGGAAATTCCCAATTATGTGATTTGACAGTTTGAAAGTGTGCGGAATTGCTGTTTGTACTCAAGCCCATCTTCTTCCTCTTCTATACCCCCCCACCAATTTACCATAAGCCTGGAAGTTTGGAAACTATATTTTCCAGAATCGTTCCAGCAGAGTTTTGCCTATAGGCTCACAATGAGGCATTACACACAGTTTAGAAAGTTGAAAGGAACCAGATGCTCTTTTCCTCTTCCAGCAGTGGCAAGTCAACAATGAGCTTCAGTAGACATTGTTTTATGAACGTCATCTAAGAATTTCACCATAAATTACCTGCCTAAATATTATAGATGGCTGTAATTCCTGACCATGAAATGTTAGGTATATCTTGAGTGCATCAAGGATAGAAGTAAACCTGAAAGCTGGAGGTAGTTCCCCCTGACATTTTTATCTCATACTCTCCAAGGGTATTCTAAAGTATTAATACCTAATTCCTGTATCACATGCCATTTTATTTGAAATGCCTAGATTCAGTCCCCTTTGTTCACTATTCACTAACTCATACAAGGCAATTTCAATTTTGTATTATCAGTAGCATGGGCAAATCCTACTGCTCCCTAAGGACTTACAGAAAGTGCTTAAGGACACAAATTAGCCTTGTCCAGTGCTCCTTCCTGGAAGGCTTAGATAAGGGTCAGTTAGAATTCACTGGTGGAGTCTCATTGCTGTGTGCAGAAGCAGAAGAAACAGTATCTAACAGTTTGCATGGTATTTAGGCTAAACAATGACTGATTTTTTTTTTTTTTTTTTTTTGAGACAGAGTCTCACTTCGTTGTCCAGGCTAGATTGAGTGCTGTGGTGTCAGCCTAGCTCACAGCAACCTCAAACTCCTGGGCTCAAGCAATCCTACTGCCTCAGGCTCCCGAGTAGCTGGGACTATAGGCATGTGCCACCATGCCCGGCTAATTTTTTTTTCTATATATATTAGTTGGCCAATTAATTTCTTTCTATTTTTAGTAGAGACGGGGGTCTTGCTCTTACTCAGGCTGGTTTTGAACTCCTGACCTCAAGCAATCCACCTGCCTCAGCCTCCCAGAGTGCTAGGATTACAGGCGTGCCCGGCCCGGTTTTTTTTCCTAAATAAAAAGCATTTTGCTTTTTTAACTTTTTAGAACTGCCTAAATTTTGGCCAATTTTCCAAGCCTCTTCTCTATCAATTGTACATAGTTCCATTATATATCCTTAAAAAGGAAAAGAAAATTAGAGGCAGTTTCTGTTGCCTGTTGCCTGTAACCAAATTTTGTTGCTGATACAAGGGGATATAGATAAGTCATGTCATCAGATATATTGCTAATTATGAAATTTCATATAGCAAGCTTTAATGTAGAAGCATTTTCTTCAGGGAAATTGAAATATGAGAATGGTTGGGTCCTATAAGTCTGCAGTCCCCAACGCCTGGGGCCATGCACTGGCACTGGTACCATGTCTGTGGCCTGTTAGGGACGGGGCTGCAGAGCTCTTCCGTCCCCACGCCCCACCCTGCCCCATCCCTGGAAAAGTTGTCTTCCATGAAACTTAGGGAAGGGGGTTGCGACACACAGCAGGAGGTGAGTGGGAGGGCCAGCGAAAGCTTCATCTGTATTTATAGCCCTTTCCCATCGCTGGCATTATCGCCTGAGCTCCCTCCCTCCAACCCTGTGGAAAAATTGTCAACCATGAAACCGATTCCCTCGTGCCAAAAAGGTTAGGATTGCTCCATAAGTGACTTCCTGAAATTTTATCATATGAATATGGGCTCACTGTTACTCTGCTTATATAAAAGGTGGTCTCTGATTCCAAGCTATTAAGATCATAGCATCAGTATCACTTTTTCCCCTAGATAGACAGATATTGCAGGTCTTTAGGATCTGGCCTGGGAGCATTTTTGAAGAATTATTGATAAGCCTGTTTTGGATAACAATAGCAAAAGTTATATGACCGATTCATGTTAAAAGACGTCTTCAAACCACTAGAAAATGAATGATGAAATATGCCATTTAAGAAAAACAGCCCAAGTGCCCATCAATCCAAGAATGGATTAATAAAATGTGGTATATGTATACCATGGAGTACTAGTCAACTGTAAGAAACAACGGTGATATAGCACATCTTATATTTTCCTGGTTAGAGCTGGAACCCATACTACTAAGTGAAGTATCCCAAGAATGGAAAAACAAGCACCACATATATTCACCAGCAAACTGGTATTAACTGAGCAGCACCTAAGTGGACACATAGGCACTACAGTAATAGGGTATTGGGCAGGGGGTAGGGGGTAGGGGGTGGGTATATACATACATAATGAGTGAGATGTGCACCATCTGGGGGATGGTCATGCTGGAAACTCAGACTTGTGGGGGGAGGAGGGGAATGGGTATTTATTGAAACCTTAAAATCTGTACCCCCATAATATACCGAAATAAAAAAAAACTTAATTGAAAAAAAAAAGAATTCTCTAACTTCACAATATTATTCAATATGTTTGCATTAGACTTTTAATTCAGAGGTCATCTATTATTTTATAATAAAATGCTTTCCAAAATTTTGTAATTAATTGGCTATATTTTTACTTTTGTTATTAAAACATACTATTTGTTTTTTTTCCTATGCTCCTTTAAAACATAAATCTAACCAAATTCTTTCCATGCTTATTGCAAGCTATACAACTGATAAAAATGTTATTTTGCCTTCTAAAATTTAAAACTCTTCTCAAACTGAATTTCCTATAATATAATGCCTCTTAGACAATTTTGTCCTACTTCAGAGTAGAACAAAAGAATCATTAAAAAGTCTACTTTGTACTAACATATGTCTTCCTTTAAGTTTATATGATTTTTATTTTTCCAATTATCAATCTAATTTCTCTTATTTTTCTTGAGTTTCTTCTTCAGTTTTTAACATTTCTGCAATTTATAATTTATCTTAGTATCTGATTCATTTAATATGCAATCTTGAAATCAGAAAGTTTTAATATTCTTGCTGCATAGACACCTTTAAGAATCTGGTAAATGTTCAGGATATTCTGCTTATCCCAGAATTCTCATTAATTGAGGCATATGCACAGGGATTAGCATATCATTTGGATGTCCAACCCCGATAAAGCAAATACAGGGCTCTCTAGACTCCAGCTTAAAACTCTGGCTTTAAAAAACTACCCTAATTGCAGATGATGTTATGCCAAGTGAAATGAGCCAGTCAGAAAAGGACAAATATTGTATAATTTCCCTTACATGAGATTCCCTTATTAGTTAAATTCTTAGAGACGGAAAGTAGAATGGTGGCTGCCGGGAACTGAGGGAAAGGAGATGTGGAAGTTGCTATTTAATGGGTATAGAGTTTCAGTTGGGGAAGATGAAGAAGTTCTGGAAATGGATGGTGGTGATGGTTGCACAACAATGTAGATGGACATAATGCTTAGAACTGTGAATTTAAACATGATTAAAATGGTAAATTAAAAAAAATTCTAGCTCTATCACTACATCTCGTATTTATCAGGAAAATTTCCTCTAGAATTTAATAGCTTTGAAGTCATTTTGAAAGATAATTTTGAAATGTCACGTAAATTATTCGGTTAATTTTGTTAAGTTTCAATTAGTATTAATAGAAAATCTGTGGTATGTAGATTTACTAAAAACTCATTACTTCAGTCATATTTAACCAATTTGTTCCACTGACAACATATATTTTCTGTTCACTTCTATGCTTTGTTAGTCAATTTATCTCACTTAATTGCCTGTCAACTTAGATGGCAGAATTTCTCACAAATACTTAATTGCCACCTGGAAGATACAAATTTTTCTCTATTTAACTATATTGGCATATTGTGAAAGTGCTCTAGATTTATTAGTATTTTAAACTATATTTCTCCCTGACTAAGTGATTATTATTTGGAGCTTCTATTTTTATATTCATGCAGTGACAATAACAAGTTCTCGGAAGGTTCACTTGATATTTTATATTGGTATTTTGTAACTTTGATAACTTTGGTAACTTTTGTAACTTGATATTTTATAACTTTGCTCATTAAAGCCAATTACTAAGCCATATATTTCACCTTATTTGTATTTTTCAAGTTAAAATGAATCTAATTTTGCCTTACTAATATTTATCTTCAGTAACTCATGAATATTTAGTTTATAAATAAAAATTAATTTTAAAAGGTATTATTACAATAAGCTAGCACACATGTAAATGGCATCATGTCTAATGTTACAGCACTCCACTATTGACAATATGTGAGCTATCTTTCTTAACTTCACAATAATAGTACTAATGAAAACAGGGCATTTGTGTTGTGTGGGTTGTGTGTGTATGTGTATTTGACCTGAGGTCACTATTGCTTTATGGGTTCCATAAAACAAGTGCAAATATTGCAATTTATTGTTCCTAACAGCAAGAGAAATGCAGGAAGATCTTTGAGAATACCAAGCACCTGTCCCAGAGTTTACAAAAAATGTTGATGCTAGCATTGCTCTTGGCTTTAATGCATTATCTACATTTTCATCTACATAAATGCTAAATAAGCGATTTCTTAGAATAATTATTATGTCATGTCAGGAAAACTGTTACCAATGCTGTGGTCACAATGCCAGCTTACTCTGGGAGGCTGAGGTGGGAGGATCACTTGAGCTCAGGCATTCAAGACCAGCCTGAGCAAGAGCCAGACCAGTCTCTACTAAAAATGAAAAAATTAGCCAGGCGTCATGGTGGTGCCTGTAGTGTCAGCTACTCAGGAGGCTGAGGCAGGAGAATCATTTGAGACCAGGAGTTTGAGGTTGCAGTGAGCTATGATGATGCCACTGCACTCTACCTGGGGTGACCAAGTGAGACTCTGTGTAAAAAAAAAAAAAAGCCAGTTTAGGAACTGCATTTATGGAACAATAGTTGTTTTTCATTGCCTTATAAAATTTGAGATTCATGTATGGGGTGGATTTGTCCCACAAATAGGGAGGCTCTAAATTTCAAGGCTTTAAATTTCACTTGCAATATCCTCTTCCACAGCCCTGGTCAAGGCACAACAAAATTGAAGTACATTTTCAGCAAATGTTTAAGACGATTTCTCTTCATAACAAGTCATTTTGGAGTCTGGTAGTGTTAAAGTGCAGAAGGAGAAAATGATGATCAGAACATGGAGATTTTGACTCCTGAGACATAGGCTACAAATTTGAACCCGAAGTATGAACTACAGAGTTCAAAGGTGACCAAAATGCAGGAACAAGTCAGTGCAAAGAGATCATCTCTCCTGGAAAATTATATGCAAAATTGCACATGGGTCTGTGATGTCATTTTTGAGATATTAAAGAGATTTAATTTGGAGTCATGAACTCCAATCTCATAAATGGCCTCTGAAATTTGATTCTTTCAAGATCTTGCTCTCATAACACTTTTTGAAAAATCTTCGACTCATCAGTCAGTTCCTCACCTTTATTTTACATTCCATATGCTGTTTGATTTATCTCTTAATTTATTTTTAATCACATCCTCCATATAACTGTCCAAGTCTTGCTCCTCCATCTCTACTTTGACCAGCACCTCAGTTCCCCTATATCAGAAGTCCTGTCTTCCTTCAGCCTATTCTTTCCAGAAACCAGGATCTGCCTTTGAATGCATTCCTAGTAACCATGACCATCTCCCAGCAGATGGACTTGACCTTGCATGCTTGAGTTCTGCTCTTGCCTCCTACTCAGCCTCCACCTGCTGCATACCCTGTCATTGTTCTTGTATCGCCCTTCTCATTATCCACCCTTCCCTGCAAAGACATTCATTCTGACCAGCCCAAAATTGTCCCAAACCAAATTCTGTCACATCAGTTGGAATCTGAGAACTTCAGAGAAGCTACATTACAAATCCAAACTATATCCTGAAATCTAAACAATGCAGCAAGCAGCATGATATGGTGCGTAAGACACCACGGATTTCTACCTCAATTCCCAGTGTAGACATGTCCTTTTCCAAAGAGTCCCTCCAGCTTTATCCAATGAGTGAGGTTCCTTGCCTATATGTTCTTATACTTGTTAGTACTGACTTTGATCCCAATTCTTCATCAAGTAATTGTGTGATCTATTTGTCTGTTTCCTCATTATAATCTAGAACCCCCCAGGAAAGAAATTGTGTTTGTTCACTGTTTTATTCCTAGTGTCTAGCAACATACCTAGCACATATTCAATAAAATAAACAATCTCTCTCTCCTTCTCTCTCTCTCTCCCTCTCTCTCTCTCCCTCCCTCCCTCTCTCTCTCTCAATTTTTGCTGCATACTAATTAATTGTAGGAATTAGGGGAAATTGTTCAATCTCTCTGGGCCCTAGTTATCTTTGTTATAACATCTGCTTCATGGTATTTTTGCCCACACAAACCATTGTACCATTTCACCTCCTACCTATCTTCATTCTCTCATCTGCTGCAGCTTTTCCACTGTTCAAACCTAAGTGATTAAATACTGTTAGACTCTGACAGCAATTCCTATCATAATAAATGTTAAGGAACCTCTGGTGGAAAGTTTTATAGCATCAGGATCCCATCTTCATGATTGATGTTGTCATTACTTAATTGTCTCATTTTCCCAGGTCCTTGACTTTGTCAGGCTCTATCTACAGGAATCTGTTTGCTAAAAAGCTTGGCAAGAAACTTGATAGAGTGCTACTGCATTAACATAAAATTGAAAAGCTCGTGAGATTTTAGAATTTTCACTTTTAAATCTTTACATAGCCAGCCTGGCATACAAGAATTATAATTGGACATTGCCCTAATAACTTTCAGTAAGAACATGTAATTACATTTTGAGAGATCAACCACAGAAACCTGAAAGAACCAACTTTGTCATGGTGAAAACCACTACTATTTCATCCTCTCATAGTCATTTTTTACATTATATAAAATGCACTTAGCTCTTAATGGAAATACTTTGACTTCTTTCTATGGTAATTCGTACATATAACTTAATTTTCCATATGACATTTTTATGAGAGCTGCAGATCTTATTCTAATATAAAAGTAAAGCATTATTATGTGAAAATAAGAAAATATAAGTGGATCAAAACAAAAATTCAATTTTGGAAGCTAAGTTTTGGGGAAGATTTAGGAGACATACTTTCCCTATTCTTCCTGCTAAGTACAACTGAAAATGCTGGATGTTATACATAAAATGAGTAGGCTCTGAAAGGTGACAAGAAGACATACAGGCTGGGGACCTCAGAACCCAAGGAATGACATGGTGATGTGTCCTTTGGTTTTCTTTTTTGCCTCATGTATCCCTGTCAGCTGGCAGCACGGAATTGCCAGTGGGCACAGACGAAGAAAAAAATCCTCAAGAAAAGACTACTGCCACTAGTCAAAGAACAGCCTAGCAAAAAAGAAGACTTTTAGATGATAATTGCTTTACTCTGCCAAACACAACAGCACAAACTGCAGCCCCACTCCCACCCCCATCGGTAAAGGCTGAGGGGGAAGTCTAGACTTCTTCCTTTGATAGGCTATGATGAGGTTCCTCAATCTCTACCAAAGCAGTGTCAGAGAAGGTAAGTGGGAAATCAGGACTTTTGGCCCCACCATGTGGCAATCAGGCCTCCCTCACTCCCAGTGTGCCAACAGACTCCCACTCCATCCCCTCTTCATTGTCAGAGGAGGCCTACTGGAGGGTCAAGTCTTCTTCCTACCCACTGCAGGGTCAGTAGAGACTACCATGTGAGATCAGTAATGAGGTGCTCCTCCCCTTCCCTCCAAGGCAGCATCAGTGAATGCCAAGTGGAAAGCTGTACTCCCAACCCCATCTGGAAGTAACAATGGACCTAGCCTTTCTACTACCGGGTGTCAATGAAGTCTGAAAGAGTTCCTGGAAGTCCATACCTACCCGCCAATAATGAGAAGGTGTCTTCCCTTTCCTCACAGAAGTGGTATCAGAGGAGGTATTAAGTATTAAACCTAAGATATAAACAAGATCCAGAATTATAACATAATTCCCTAAATGCCTAGATTTCAATGAAAGAAAAAAAATCATTCATCATACAAAGAACCAGGAAAAAACAAGAAATTGGAGTTCATCGAAATTCAAATCTGTGAGAGATCCCATCACATAGAGAAGGCAAGCTACAGACCGAAAATATTTACAAATCACATATCTGACAAATAGACTATATAATTTTCAAAATACAACAATAAAAATCAAGCAATCTAATTACTAAAAAGGAAAAATATGAAGAGACATTTCAGCAGAGAAGATACAGAGATGGCATGTTAGCACATGAAAAGATGTTAATCACTAACCATTAGGGAAATGCAAATGAAGACTACAATGAGATATCATTATATGCCTATTAGAGAAGCTAAAAAAATAGTTATAATCCTAAATGCTGAAGTAAATGTGGAGAAACTGGATCTCTCATATTCTGCTGATGGAAATATAAAATGACATAAAAATTCTAGAAAATAGTTTGGTAGTTTCTTTAAAAACTAAATATACACTTATCTTACAACCCAACAATTTCATTCCTTGGCACTTATCCCTCCAAAATAAAAACTTAGGTTCACATTAAAAACCCATGAAAGATTGCTCACAGCAGCCTTGTTTGTAACAAACTCCGACTAGAAAGAACCCAAGATGTTCCTCCTAGGTAAATGGTTAAATAAATGTGATACCATGAAATACCATTCAACAATGAAAAGGAATGAACTCTCAATACACACAACCAATTGGATGGACCTGGTATTTATTCTGCTAGGGCTGCCATAACAAAATGCCAGTCTCTCTGTTTTAAACAATAGAAGCTTATTTTCCTCCCAGTTCTGGAAACTAAAAGTGCAAGATCAGGACGTGGGCAGGTTTGGTGTCTTCGCAGTCCTCTCTCCTTGGCTTCCTCATGACTGCCTATCACTCTGTCCTCTCATGGCCTTTCCTCTGTGCCCACTCATGCCTGACTCCTCTGTGTGCTTAAATTTCCTCCTATAAAGATACTATTGAGATTGGATTAGGGCCCACACTAATGGCTACATTTTAACTTAATTACTTCCTTAAAAGCCCCATCTCCCAATATAGTCACTTCCTGAGGTATCATGAGGTAGGATTTCAACATATGAGTTTTGTGGAGACACAATTCGGCCCATAAAAGATCTCAACGGCATCAGGCTGAGTGAATAAAACCAATCTCAAAGGTCGCATTCTGTGTGAATCCATTTATATAATAATCCAGAAATGACAAAATTATAGAGACAGAAAACAGAATAGTGTTTGCCAGTGATGATGGATGGTAGGTGCAGGTGGTTATGACTATGAAGGCACAGAATTAGAGAGAGCTTTGTGGTAATAATTCTGTATTTTGATTTTGATGGTGTCTACACAAATCTGCAGGTGATAAAATGGCATAAACTATGCACACGCATTGTACTGATGCCAAATTCCTAGCTTTGGTATTGTTCTAAAATCCTTGGAAGATAAAATCGATGGTAGAAACAGGCTTAAGAGCACATAGGATCTCTGCACTACCTTTGCAATTTCCTGTATATGTATAATTATTTCAAAAAACAAAGAAACCCTCAAAGATACCTATATCACTATCAGAGGAAATCTTTTAGTTACTGTCCTCAGAGATGTGATGGTATTAATTTTTCTGTTTTGCAAGTTCAAAGGATTATTATACTTTGATTTTTTAAAAATGATTTCAATTTTAATCATACAGAATTTATAATGACATTAATGACTATTAACATATGTATCTTTTTTTTCATTTGTTTTTTTCCTGAAAATTACCTACAGATATTTTTATTTCTACCAAGCAGATGTCAAAGTCCTCTGTAACATGACTTGACTTTCTTCCTCATTTAACAACGGCAGACATTTAGAATGTCTGACAGCAATTGGCAAATCATTTTTTTTTGTGCCAATAGAAGGTGATGAGAGTACCCAAGATCAGCTCTCCCTCGTGTCTAATATTTGGGCTACACTCATGACATTTTGGCATTTATTCTTTGGTAGTTGGTCAAAATTTTCAATGAACAAAATAAGAAAGCTTAGTTTTTGATATTTTTTAAAGGATAGCACACATTGTCCCACTATGGAATCACCAACACCATCATCTTCACCAACATCGTCAAATTTAAAAAAATAAAATGATGCTAATAACAAAAGTTTTCAATTTAGCCTTAATTTTATAATTATGGAGGTAGCAATGATATTTGCATTTACAGATTTGTAAATGCAAATTTGAAGCAATATTTGCATCTGCATTTATAATCAGCAAATCCTAATTCTGAATGAAGTATTATCTTACATCTCAGAGCAGTTTCTTCTGATGAGTTTTTTAAGCACATGGTTTTAATAAATGCTGTTAGATTTAGTAATTTTTATGTAATAATTTTATTTATTAAAATGAAGGATTTTGTAACAATTAAGAGAACACCTTAATAAAAATTGCCTTTTTGTAGATGATTATAACGTCATTCATCCTCTTAGTATACAACTAGTCACAAAATTAGAATAGTAAGCAACTATGAAGGAATAAAGATTCAAAAATCACTTTGGAGCTCTTATGAGATTTTAATTTATGAGTTTTTCATTTTGAGGTAAAGAATCTATTGGGTATAAGGTGTGTTAAGTCTCTAGAATGTGTTTAATATTGTTTATGTAACAGTTGAAATTTTTTTTAATTTTTTTATTTCAGCATAATATGGGGGTACAAATGTTAAGGTTATGTACATTGCCCTTGCCTCCCCTCACCCCTCGAGTCAGAGCTTCAACCGTGTCCATCCCCCAGACAGTGCACATCACACTTATTGTTGAAGTTTTTTAAAAAGTTTTTTTAATATAAATCAGATCATGCCATTCTAAATACTTGAATTCTTCCAGCCCAACTGAGAATAAAATGTATTGTGCCCTGTATTCTTTGGAGGAATAATTAGGAGCTGGATTTATTTTATTTTGGCTTTTGCATATAAAGTGTAAATATATTACTATGTATATGGGACTATTTCCAATTTTACTGATTTGATATCATAAAATTCAGCCTTCTATAACTGGAAAGCTTTTGATAGCTTTGTTAAATACAGTCTGACTTATAGCTTTGCTTTGTAAAAATAAGAAGGAGGAAGTCAGTATTCAGTATTTCTAAATAACGATTTTACTATACATGTCTTACATGGACACCCAGCTTCTTCTGACCTGAATTTTCACTTAAATTTAAGATTTTCTTTGCATCTTGACACTTTAGAAACAGGTAGGCTGGATCCAATTTGGGAAGATAATTTAAACTCTATTGAAAATACAAATGAAGTTGCTTCCGACTCTGAAATCCTTTCAAAAAAACATGTTATCTGATCAAGATAGGCTAAAGTAAATGAATAGTTTAGTTTAGATAAATAAGCTTCAAAAATTGGTAATTTCGTTCCACTCTTTTCTTTTCTTACAAAAGCACAAGCTAGCTTATTATCATCCCCTGCCCTGTTTTAAACCGGATATATTATGGAGATTCTGATGAATGCAGGGGAGAAAAGCTCCATAAAAAAGGTTGCACACTATACTTTCTTTTTTTCAGCAAAAAGTAGGAATGATGGGTTTTCAAGTGTAAAAAAGAAAATTGTAAAATGGCATGCTTTAAAATTCCTGGAGCATGTCCTCATGGAAGTCGGCGGCATGCTTTCTTCATGTGCCACAAATTTCTATCAACTGATGAATCGGGGAGCTAACACAGAGTTCCCTAAGAGACATTTCATAAGCCCACTGGAGAAGAACATGTCTTTTTTTCTCTATCTTGTAGTGGGAACCTCTTTCCTCTAGTGAGACTACTGTGCCATATGTGTACCATCCAGGTGTAAATCTTTACTGACATTCACATTTGCAATTCACTGATATTATTTACAGTCATTTTTGGTTTACTGTTCAGGCTGCCCAGAGTAAGCTTCTGATGTCACTTTTAGCCAACTCCGCTTGCTGCATCACATGCGCTTCTCGGGTATGTCTGCATGTGAGTTAAATAAAATATTTTGTTTTACAAAATGCAAGACATTTTCATAAATTTCTGTGACAGCAGATATTGAAGTAGTTTCAGGCTGACAGTATAACTTTAATTTTATTCATGACTGAGTCTGTGGCATTTCATATAATGTTCTGAGGAAAAAACTAAGCTTCTGAGCGTGAAAGGGTTTTCTCGTATCAAAAATTTTATGGTATTTCTCATTCCAGTGATAACAGATAGCTGTGCAACAGCACTGGGTTTAGAAGATGCTTTATAATTTCCCCTGTGTCTCTGAAAACGCTATTTTAACTTTAGTCAATATAAAAATCATTTCATCAGTAAATAGCACATGTATCCTGATGAGCTAGTTAAAAGAATGAAATCCAGGCCCCATTACAGATTTTTTATTAGATGAAATGTGTTAAGTTAGATTTTTTTCCCATGTTTGTACCTTAATCAGCAACCGTGGGATAATTGTAAAGACTATTTTAGGAAGTCTTAAAGTGCTATTTAATATTTAGTTGTTATTTGCAATATTCATAAAATCCTCTTTCATGTCATAGATGCTGAGAATTTAGTGGTCAAGAAAAGTCCCACTACTTTCAGCTCTTAACAATTTCTAAAACTGAGAAAAATAATTTTATTTGCTAAAAGTTATAAAGCTCTCATATATAAAAAATATCGGAAGGGAAAAATCTAGAACGATGTTAATGAAAGGAGGTGACAATAGGAAAAGCTATGCAGAAATCACCTCTCGTTCCTTTAATCTGCTAGTACTTGGGACCAGTTACAGGGCTTCAAAATCATCTATGAACATATACAGAATATGTAGTAAGAAGTGGATGACAGAGGCCATGAAAATGCACAGCTCAGATCACTTGCTGTGATGAGCACAGTTGTGTGACAGCTCTAGTTGCTGCCCCTCTGGGTCTGCCACCATGCTTTCGCTGAGCCCCTGCTTTCTGCATATTGCTATGGACAATAACTGAGCATAGCAAAACTGTTAACTCAGATCCATTCCTGTGAAATCCTGTGGGATTTTTCTGATGGGCAACTTTGGCCAGAGGATACTCCATCAACTTAACTGAAAATTCCTGAGAATTACTTTTGCACAATCTTCTTTTCTCCCAGACTCCTTCACAGATATCATATGCTCATAGCACATCAGATATGGTTTGAAGGTTCTCCTTGCTTACACCTGCTCCACTCCTTTATGTTTGATAGATTTTCTCCAATAAATCTCTTGCACCTTTAATTCTATATTGGATGGTCTGCTACTACCACCTTCATCTTCAACATTGTCTCATCCCTTCTTAAAACAAATTGTCCATTTGTAAACTGCTGATTTCTTTGGGGCATCGTCCCCATAGCCTTTTCAGAAAGCACCATCCTTCCGTCCAATATTCACCAAAAATTTGATGCTTGTTCCCGCTTCAACTTTAGCAGAATTCATGTTCCTCTGATAGTGGCTCTTTTCAAACTGATCTCTTATCCTTCTTAGTGCCTCAAACTAGATTCTGTTCACACATATTGTAATAAGTTACTATTAGCTTCTGGTGGTACAAAATACTTTTGACATCCATGCATGTTTTTTTCATAATACACATTTCCTATGAACTTTTTGAAGACCCTTAATATGTGTTTTACATAACCTTCATTCAAGCATGAGTTATAGTGCTGTCAGCCATGAGTTCAATGCTAACAAGTCAACAATATATATTAGATAATGTGTCTTTTAACCAAAACACACATAAAATATTTATTGATTGTTTGACAAAAATGTGACCAGAGCTTTGTAAGAACCTAACCCCATATTGCTCCTAGGAACGAAGATTCAGTATTTGATAATTCACTTTTCTTGCCAACTTTGTAGAGCCTAATAATCATGGGTAACAAGAATTGACTGTATTGTATCCATGGCTACAAAAAATAGTAATTTCAAATTGCTCATCAGGATTACCTGTGAAAAGGAATATGTCCAAATGTTTTAATATGAATATAAAAAAATGTTCAATTTATTTTAATGTAACTTATTGAAGTTCAGATTTTACACAATACCAAGTTCTCTTCAACTATATTGCTAATAATGATTAGGTTACTAATAGACTTTATTGAATGCTGGCTTCCAGATGCTTATTAGTTGTGAAGTACTTTTCTCTATATTTGTGCATCCCTGTTACTTCCTGCTTCTTTCAGAGCCCTTCAGAATATTACCTGTTTTGAATGCAGAATCTTGGTGGGATTTTTTTAAAGTAATTAAAAATTTTCATAGAAAAAGCTATTTTCCTTCTTTTATTCAATATTTAAAACGTTCTATCACAGGACAAAGTTAGGAACATTGAATTACTTCTGTTGAACTCATAAGAAACATCTCTTGCTTTTAACTATTTTATTTCTATTTCTATTCTGATGACATATGTAAAAGATGTTATTTTGATTTCAGACAATAATTATTTATAATTGCTAATGAGCAATTATTTTAGAGAATATTTGTGAAAATTTTTTCTTAAAATAGAAATTTATTGCTCATGTATAGATGATTTTTAAAGTGAGGGCAATTATGGGAATCCTAAACTTAACCAATTTGACTAATCTATCAATTTAACTAGATTGTCAGTTACTTTGGCACCATAACAATGTCATAACAACAGGGCATGACATTTGTAAAAGAAAAATTTTCAATTTTACCTGTGGTATGTCACTCATTACTTCATAGGGATATTTTGTAGGTAAATGAACATGTACTAAAAATCTATTCTCTGTGACAACTAGAAATGTCAAAAAAGGAGAGAGAGAAAGAAACAAGAATCTTCCCTCTATTTACAAAGAAAGATCATAGAAGCAAATAATTATAATTATAAATCATATACTTCAACCCTTGATTTTGGACAAAACAGAAAATTTCCAAACAATACATTGGGAGAGTAAGAATTGGTAAAAACAAACTAGTTCAGAAAGAGGTATTATTATTTAAGTTACCTACTGAAAATAAAGTAACAGCAATTTATTAATTAAATTTTCATTTAATTTAACAAGTCACTTAGCAATGTAAACTTCTTCACTTATTGATTCCCTTTTATTCAATAAGAATCCATTGTACTCTATGTACTCTACTGTGTGTATTCTGTAGAAGATTTATAGTTCTAGTACATAAGTCCTTGTTCAAGCATCATTTATTGAAAAAGGTATTCTTTCTCCTTCCAATTGCTTAGGCAGTATATTAGTTTCCAATGGCCACTATAACAAATTGACACAAAATGGTAGCTGAGAACTATTAAAAAATTATTCTCTCATACTTGTAGAGACCAAAAGTCAAAATTCAATACCACTGGTCCAAAGTCAAATACCTATTGGTAGGACCATGATCCCTCTAGATGCTCTTGGGGACAATACTCTTCCAGTTTCTGGTGTCTGCCAGCATTCTTTGACTTGTGGTCCTGTCACTCCAGTCTCTGCCTCTGTGGGTTACATTGCCTCCTCCTCTTCTCTGTATGTGAAATCTCCTTTGCCTCTCTCTTAAAGTACACTTGTGATTGGATTTAGGGTCCATTCAGATAATCCAGGACAATCTTTCCCTCTGAGATCCTCAACTTAATCACATGTGCAAAAATTCTTTTTTTAAAATAAAGTAACATTTATAGGTTTGAAAGATTAGGTTCTAATATCTTTTGGTGGTCATTATTCTTCCAAGTACATGTATATTTGTAAAAACTGATTGATCATATTATGTCAGTCTATCTTGACTCTCTATTCTTTTCCATTGTAATCTTTATATCTAAAGCCAATATTCACACTTTCTTAAATACTGTAGCATTTTGGTAATATTGAAATCAGGTAACTTAAGTCTTCCAACTTTTTGCTTTTTGAAATGGTTATGGCTCCTATAAGATTTTTACATTTCCATGTACATTTTGGAATACATTTTTCAGATACTATGAAAAAGCCTGCTAGATTTTGATTGGGATTCCATTGAATTTATGGATCAGTCTAGGGAATTATTCCATTTTAAAACTATTGAGTCTTCTGAACTATTATAAAGTGCACTTTTCCATTTATTTAGTTATTTTTTTAAATTTTCCTTAGCAATATTTTATAGTATTCCGTGTGTAAGCTTTGTGTGATTTTGCTACTTCATATTTTTTTGACACTATGGTTAAACATCATGAGGTTTTCTCCCATTTCTGAAATATCTTTAACTCTAAGGTTTATTTTAATCTACCACTGAGGCATGATACTTCTGAGATCACCAAATGCCCTAGATGATGACCAAGACCTCGCCGTGATGCTGGCCAAGGTATGACTCCCCAAAATATGTGAGCTCAGGGAATTATTTAATTAAAACACTACAGTCCTGCCTCCAGGAGTCTTGCCCTATGCATGTACAGCCTAGCTCTCACCAAAGACACAAAGGGAAAATTCTGGAGCTGCTTTTGTTTTTGTTTTTTTCCACAATCTCTTCTCACCTCAGTTTCCCAGACTTTTGAGCTCCATCTCTTCATTCAGTGAGATCTTTTGATATTTGCCTGCTTGCATAGTGATTTAGGATGCGCCTCCAACCAGAGAGCAGAGGGTGATTGTAGATTCCCTCGCTTCTCCTTCTCATAGAGCTCACATTCCTGTGTTGTATATTTCCAGTGTCTAAAAATAAATATCTTATGTGTTTGATCCAATTTTATAATTGTTTAGGTGGGGGGTTAAGTCTGGTCCTTGTTATTTCATCATGATTAGAAGTCAAAATTATGTTATTTAATTTTTAAACTAGAAATGCTTGTTTGGGGACAGAAATGGATGGGATTCAATAGTCCTCATACCAAAGTTGATCTGAAACATGTAATAATTTGTTTTATCTTTATAACAATTATCTGAAACTTGAATTTGTTTGCATAATACAAAACTTCATCCTATGATAATTCAATAGAACTGGTTGATTTACTACAATAAAATAATCTCCAATTTTAAATACCATTATTATTATTTTACTCTTAATATAAATACTATAAACATGCTACTTGACTCAGAGACTTTTGGCAGTGGACTGCAATGATTGCATTCTTTACATTTGAAAATACCTTTTCCCCATTCAATTCTTTCACCAGTTTCTTTTTTTTTCCATCATCTTAAATAAAGAGACAGCATGAAAAGAAGTAACTGATCAGTCCATTAGATTCTCATCATTTTGAAATGTCTGTGTAAAATTCCATCTTTCTTATTCAGGAATAATATAGCCCAATTTTCTATAGATTCTTAATGTGTGTGTATGTGTAGTGGTATACACCAATATTGAGCATCTCTATTCTTTCTTAATTTGGTAACATTACTGAACAAGTTATGATTCTAACATAATGCACATGTACATGTTGATGATAAATCAATTTCCAACATAACACCTTTGTATTATATTTTATTTGACTTCATTTGATAAGTTGGGCATTTAAATATAGATGGCAATGTAGAAAGTAATTATTATTCTGATTGGATGTGGCATTTGTTGAATATATGCAATCACATTTATCTCTGTGTTTATAAAGTTTCCCTTGCTTAATTTTAAATTTAATATACTTTTAGTTCCATTATTTTCTTAGTGACATAATTTGAGAAATAATTTAAATATTTTAACTTTAACTCTCACTACACAACTACACACATGAACACACATAAGTAAAAGTGAAATGATAGAAAAATTATATAAAATGGTTTATGCTTTTTTACATTGTCTTATAAGTTGAGAATTTTTCCTTTTTGCCATTATAATGTTCCATGTATTAATTTCATATTAATCAATACACAATTATGGATAAGTACATGAGTTTTATATGAAAAAATAACTTACTACAACTGGAGACTAAAAATGGTGCTTTTTCATATTCCCCATAGAACCTCTATCAAACAAGCTCCTAATACTGAAATCGTCATCCAGTTTTAGGATATGTGTTCCTACAGTCCAATGTGAAATATACATACCTACACATCCCTGTTCATCCTCAAATTCCTTTTAATCCATTGTAAAATTTGATTCTGCATTTTAATGAGGTTTAGGGTACATTCTGACTCACCCCTAGCCAATTATTGCATGTGAGATTATGTCTGGGAGGGAATATATAGTATACCTGGTCTTGAATATTAACCCTCATTGAAGGGATGTGAGAGATTAGCATGGAAACTAGTGGTTCAGACATAACATTTTATTTTCTTGAGTTATAATTTCATGCCTCACTGACCTTCTATGTATTATTCTAGTTCCTTATTTAGATGTTAAACATATATCATTGATTACAGCACTCAACTTTCCTGATTTCATTATGCAAAGTTATGATTTTAAAATGTTATTATGATCATATGCAGGTCAGAAGCCTACTGAATTAGAATATCTGGTGTTCTGGTCTAAGAAACCTATATTATTAATAAGCACCCTGAAGTTTGAAAACTATTACACACTTGATTATCATTGCCTTTATTATTCTCTAGTTGTGTCAAACATGCTAGTCTTCATTCTTCACATGGAATATTGGCTCTGAATAATATACACATGCTTGTCTGCCTCATGCTTAGCTAAATGTCCAGCAGGCAAAAAGTACCAAATGAACCCTTGATGTTTCCTCATTCAATAAATATTGAAGTTCGTACAGCTATTTTTTGACTAAAAATTATTTGGTGAAAGAAAATAGTATAAGATTCAATAGCATGAAGAACCTCTCAACAGGATGATAGCAAATTTTACAAATGCCCTTTAGGGGTTTAAAATATTATCCCTGAGATCTACTTTGGCACAAATACTACATGAAATAGTTCTACTAGTTCCTGTGTCTAAGTATTTAACTGCCTGGTAGAAAATGTTGTTTCTATTCTTCCTAAAAGGTTAGGTAAGGGCTAGAAGACCCTAATTAGTATATGGGGCAAATCACAATTCACATTAAGTGGAAATGAACTGCTCTTTAAAAATCCTATCACAACAGCTTTTTTTACCTTTTCCAGGCTAAAATAATACTATTATTGAAGCAGAAAAAAATAACTTGGAATTAATAACCATCTATTTAAAAGGACCCCAAATTTCTAATAGTAGTGCTAATAACCTGTGCTTCATTGGGTTATACTATATCCCATTAAATAAGCACTGATATAATTTGTTCTCGCTATATTAACTTTTACAAATGATGCCCAGAAGCTTCTTTTCAACAAGAACTGCTTCCCATACTTACCTGATCCAAAGAAGAAGGGTGTCTCTACACAAATTCTTGAAATTTGGGTACTGTTTATTGGAACACATTTTTGGGAGTAGAGACTTTATTGTGTAGAAGAAATGAGGGTAACTTCCATTTTTACATACATTTTCTGTTAAAGAAAAAAAATATATCAATAACAAAACCTATAGAGCTAAGAAGGAGCCAGAGATCACTTGTACGCAGAAGAGATCTGAGACTTCTCTTGCTTTTGTTTCCTATACTGTCTTCAAAGTCTTTCTCCTGCTTGTAGTTTAGTTGAATCAGAGGCAGCTCCTATTTGGAAGCTTCCTACCCTTGTCTTTCCATACCCTCAAGACCTTGGAAAAATGGACTAGCCAAGCTCTGGACCAAATTCTTTCTCTCTCTCTCTTTTCTTTTTATTGGTTGCAACGCATCTCAAGGCCAGTTGAACAAAGTGAGATGAAGTGGAAGAAGTAATACACATAAATATTAAAATATTGCTCATCAAGTTTTCTTTGCTGCTTAAGATGCATCCGATAAAAATGCATCTTTTCACTTTTATAAGGTTTTTGAGTCACATAAAATGTGACCTCTGATAAAATACTTGCAGTAAAAATGTACAAATATACTTTTAAAAAACTCAACAATAAGAAAGCAATCTAATTAAAAAATAGCCCAAAGATCTTTACAGAACCTCACCAAAGAAAGCAAGTTTTCATATAAAAAGATGCTTATAATCATATGTTAATAAGGAACTGAAAATTAAAACAATAAGATACCATTACACAACTATTAATGAACAAAATTTTAAAAACCCAGATATATCAATTGCTAATAAGGATGGAGAGCAACAAGGGCTCTCATTCATTGCTGGTGGGAATGCAAAATGGTACGGCCACTTTGGGAGATATTTTCATAGTTTCTTTTTTTTTTTTTTTTTTGAAACAGTCTCACTTTGTTGCCCAGGCTAGAGTGGGTGCCGTGGCGTCAGCCTAGCTCACAGCAACCTCAAACTCCTGGGCTCAAGCAATCCTGCTGCCTCAGCCTCCCAAGTAGCTGGGACTACAGGCATGTGCCACCATGCCCGGCTAATTTTTTGTATATATATTTTAGTTGGCCAATTAATTTCTTTCTATTTATAGGAGAGATGGGGTCTCGCTCTTGCTCAGGCTGGTCTCGAACTCCTGAGCTCAAATGATCCGCCCACCTCGGCCTCCCAGAGAGCTAGGATTACAGGCTTGAGCCACCGCGCCCGGCCTCTCTCTCTCTTTTCTTTTTACTGGTTGCAATGCATCTCAAGGCCAGTTGAACAAAGTGAGATGAAGTGGAAGAAGTAATACACATAAATATTAAAATATTGCTCATCAAAGGGGAGTTTTCTTTGCTGCTTAAGATGCATCCAATAAAAATGCATCTTTTCACTTTTATAAGGTTTTTGAGTCACATAAAATGTGACCTCTGATAAAATACTTGCAGTAAAAATGTACAAATATACTTTTAAAAAACTCAACAATAAGAAAGCAATCTAATTAAAAAATAGCCCAAAGATCTTTACAGAACCTCACCAAAGAAAGCAAGTTTTCATATAAAAAGATGCTTATAATCATATGTTAATAAGGAACTGAAAATTAAAACAATGAGATACCATTACACAACTATTAATGAACAAAATTTTAAAAACCCAGATATATCAATTGCTAATAAGGATGGAGAGCAACAAGGGCTCTCATTCATTGCTGGTGGGAATGCAAAATGCTACATCTAATTTGGAAGACAACTTGGCAGTCTTTTAGAAAGCTAAACATACTCTTACCGTACGATCCAGCAATCATGCTGCTAGATATTTTACCAACTGAGTTGAAAATTTATGTACACACAAAAACCTTTTCATACTATTTTTAAAGAAATTTTTGTTATTATTAAATTCTAAAAAGTTGGATCTTCTGTTTATTCAATTATTTGAGGATATACTAAATTCGTATACCATATTTATATCTTTTCTTATCTATCATTGACTTTTGTCACACATATGGCTTATCAATATTTTACAGGTTATTTTTCTTGAACAAAATTGCAATTATGCATTGTCATTAGTAACATGTATCCTGTCAATAATTTTAAAATACTCTGGCTTTCTTTCATACTTTGTACTGACAAAACTCAAATTTTTCATATAGTACCATGTAAGAAAAAAGCTAGCTGGCCATGCTGTGGGCAGTTACTAAAGCATAGTTGATGTAGAAATTTACCCTCATTTATTTTTTTGCTGCTGCTGTTATTACTAATTGTTTTAATTTTATACAACTCTAACACATTATAAACGTGAAAAGAAGCATTTTTATTAGATACATTAGAAAAGAAGCAAAACACAACATATCTCTCTTGTGATGAGCTCTATTTGAATAATATTAAAGCAGAGATTCCAAGCTCTGACCACCTAGTGATTATTTTCTAAAGAAATGAAGCAGGTAGTGCATCTAAAGACTGATGTCTGTCCCGATCCTTGAATCCTTGATGTCCCCAAGACCAAATGTTATCTTTAAGGAGATTACTATTTAATTCACAAATAGAATCCAGTGGGTTTTTTTTTTTCCATTTTGAGAAAAAATAAGGAGAATAAGAAGAAAGGAAATTGTATTAATTCCTGAAGCACTGGAAAATTTCCTACACTGTAATGTGGACTCAAATTACAAAGTTTTGAATCCTCTGGTTTTCTTAAAATAAATAAGTAGCCTAAATCTTTTTATTCATTCTTTCAATATTGAAAGTTAATATAGAGTCACAAATGCTAATATGTATTGTCACTTCCTTTAATGATATAAAATATGCCTTCTTATAATTATAAATAAAGAATAAAGTCTGAATTCTTTAACTTAGCATCCCAAACCTTTCTCATTAGGTCTCTTATTTCTTACAGTCTGACCTCCTATCATTTTTTTTTTCTTTTCATCCCTATACACAAGCCAAATTGGATTCGTTACTTAAAGTCTAGACAAATTGGACATAGAACCTACATAAAGTTCACATAAATTAGCTCATAAGAGATGTCACCCCATATCACAGCTAAAAAATTGAGAGCCAGCAAGGTTAGGCACCTTGTCCAGAGTCTCACAGTGAGTAAGCAGCAGGAGAGACCTGAGGTTGCTCCCTACATCCCTCCCAGGGTTCACGGTACTTCTCCACACTACCTTCCAGGGAAGCAGCTACATCTCAGCTTGTCTCCGATGGCGTTATAGCCCAAGGAAGGAAGTTATGGTAGATTTAGGGCCTCTGGGTGTCAATGTGAAGAGAAAATTTCTGACTTACAGAGAGCTCTAGGCATCTTCCAACTAATATCAGGAAGACAAGCATTAATGTTCCCCATAAGCATCCTAACTTTGCCTTCATCTGTTGTTCCTCCCTTTTTCTTTGGGTTAAGAAATTAGAGTTCAGTCAAGTGAATAACTACAGAACAGCAGTTTGTTTTCCCTAAATATGACAATCTGTAGCCTACTTTTTTTCTCAAATATACAAAAAAAACCCTCAAGCACAGTGGAATAATATTATTGTTTGTGTGATCCATATGTTATTCTGCACCAAATGCTATAGCATCAAGGTCCAAACATTAGAAGAAAAGTCTAGGGACAAATTTAAGAGGAGCTCTTCCCTTTAAGTTCATTCTTAATTTTCACGGAAAGACACTGCCCCTAGTACCTGCTTTCTCCCATACTGTAATAAATTACCTTCACAGAAGGTAATGTAGGTTGCATTATGATGTTTTTCCTTCTTCCTATTCAGAAGACAGGTAAAGAAGTTCTTATCAATCATTATTTCATAATTTCATGTCAAAGATCTTTTTGCCAACTCTAAAATGCGTGTTTTTTAATAGAACATGCTCTTTTGTCATGTATTGTAGTTCTGTACCTCTGCAGGGACGTTATCTGCAAAAAAAAGGGTAGTCAAATCCCAAGTCAGTAGAAAGTTCTCTGAATTATATCCTTAAGCATTAAAGAAAAACTTAGATTCTGAACGTCTAAAGTAACTCTGTGTTTTCCACAGTATTGGTGACCAAAGCAGTTGTTCACTCAGACCTCATTGGCAGCACCGTGAGAACTCCAGGTACCTCACCACCCTCTCCCTTTTGTCATCAGAATCTCTAGAAATGGCTCTTTGGGGTGCTGAATTATGTCTTCTTCCTCACTCCCTGTAAGCATCCCTACTTTCTGTCATCACCAGCAATCACTGAATGGCTGGAAGGGTCTCTACTCTTCTTCTTGGCTGCACACATTCCTGGCATTGCCTCAGAAACCTTCCTCTCATTGCGCTTGCTCTTCCGCACCTCTTCACCGTTAACTGCTTGAGAGTGGGAAAGAAGTGCCCTCCCCACGCTCATCACACTATAACTGAATGGGCTCTGGCTCTCAGTTTCTGTACGTTTTTAATGATATGATATTTTAAATATAATGGTTTCACCAATTCAAAATCACCTTCCTTTTATTATTCCCACCACCACCAGAAGTCAATCACAAGTTTCCTAGTGAATCTGGTACTAAGGTAAAAATCTGACAACTGATTTAAGTATCTATGGTTGATACTGCAATCAAAAGCTTTACTCACTCATACACTTTCAAACTCCAAGCTCATTCCAAATCAAGTTAAATGTATGTATCTATAACACAGACCAACTTACTATGACCTTCCCCCAACCTGCCATCCCCTCATACACTTGGGAGGGTAAGAATATGACATGGTTCTCTGACCACCTGAACAATCTCCCAGCCATTCTCAGCATAAATATCTTCAGTCATTCTTTCTGCCACAGGTTTACTATGTCCAGTGCAGCCCACCCCATTCTTCTTAGCTGACCCTCCTCAAACTATACATGTAAAACACAAACTCATTTGACTTGTTCTCAGCCAACTCTGTAATTCATGGGAACCTTATACTCCCTCTCCTCATTATACTGATGTCTTGCTTTGTTCATCTTCTACATCTTCATGTAGAGCATCCTGGTATTTCTGCATCTAAAGCTACCAACCCACTACTTTTGGTTTACAGCCTGTCTTCTGAGATATATATATATATATATATATATATATATATATGCATATATATATCAGTGGCCATATGTTTTTATAAATGAGACCACCAGGCCTTCTTCACTAAGACTTTGTATTCACCTTAGTTTAATGTAGATTTTAAATTAGCTTTTTCATAAAATAAAAGCACAGAATGCATGTGGTGGTGGTATGGAATTGTAATTACAGGTAGGCTGTAACCTTCATTTAATTTGTTACACTCCAGCTAATATTAATGAAAAAGAACACAAATGCAGATATGTTTACTCCAGTTTTTTTAATATATATATTTAATATATTTTATATATTTATTTTATATATATAATATATATTATATATATTTTAAATATATTTATATATATTAAATATATATATTAAATATATATTAAATATATTATATATAAAATATATTTATTTTATATATATTTATATATAATGCATATATAAAATCTCTTTATGCTAACCCATGTAAAAATTAATCAAAGGCTTTAGACACTACACTGTAGCATATATTAAGCTGTTATAGCAGAGTCCCCAGAATAAAGTGGCTCAAACAAGATGGAAACATATTTCTGTCACACATAATTATCCAGAATTGGTAAGTAACCCCAGGTGGCTCTGCTGGAAGAACCCAGGTTCATTCTGTTGTGTGGCTGTTAAATCTCCTACAGAGATGTCCACGTTTGCCTGGTCAGGGATAACTTGCTATTAATATGATATTTGAATTCTAGTCCAATGAAAGGGAAAAAGGAGAAATGGAGCACAGGAAAGTTTATTTTTAAGACATTTGATCTGAAAGATACATACATCACCTCTAATCATATCCCATACCCTGGAGCTTAGTCATATGACCTAAGCTACAAAGGAGGCTGGAAATCTAGTCTCTGGCTAGAAATTCACATATCCAACTAAAACCCAGGAGAAAGGTTTAAAAGTTCCAGAAATAAGATCTAGATGTACTTATTTAAAGAGAAGTAAATAAGAATGCATACTGAAGGAAATTAGCCATGTCTGACACAGATATCTGTGCCATTCAGAAAAAGGGAAATCAATTGATCTAACCTGAGCACAATCTTCTATTATGGCATATTTGCAATGTGCAGTAAAACTCTGAGTACTTGAGATTATAAAGAAATAGGTGATTCTAGACTAAAAGTGAGTAGAATTTATAGGAGACTGCCATTTATTACAATTTAGTTATCACATAACAAAATAATCAACTTTGAGGAGATTGCTGTAAGTATATCACAAAGGCTAACATTATCTCCAATGCCTATACTTACTACTTCTTAATTCAATACCTATAATAATGTTTGAAATACATAATAGTCAAATTTGACAACAATAATACTATGACATATAGATAAGAGAAGAACATATGTTGTAGTCTGCATGTGAATGGTTTGAGAAGTGTATTTTTGAAACAGAGCAATGAAAACAGTCCACCTACTTGTATTCCTTTACACATACACAAATGCTCAAGATAACTAAGATGGAAAATTTGGCTCTGAGTTTCCTGGAAGTTAACTTTTTAATTATTAAGTTCATTGAATCATAAAATTTTTAAAAATGTATTGCTTCAAATTAAATCAATAACCTTCTAGCTATACTGAATATTTATCAAAAGCAAATGAGAGAAAATAAATCAAAAATCCATTTTTATCACTCTAAATCAACAGGTTATTTACTAAGTGATAGGTACCTTGCCCTCCTGAAATGTCCTGATTCTCATAGGCAAAACTTGATATAAACATAATCTTGTTTATATCTTGTTTTTACATTTGCTGAAAAAAAGTACTGGCAGGGAATAATACTTCTTGTTATATTGCCAAGTAGTAGTTATGAAGAAAAACAAAGAAAACTAGAAAATAAGAAATTATAGACAGTAAATATGCATTTGATCTCTGTCCTTTATCTGCTTGAGAGCTAAGCTGAAGAATGGGTCTGGTCGTTTTCTGCAGTAGCTAATGATTGGTTGTGAAAATCCTCATGTCACTTTCTTCATGATCGGTTCCAGTACTTATGCTAGAGGCTGAATTTTGAAATTCTTTCTACAAGGTAGGTGGTAAGGCCAGAGCCAGTCCATCCTCCAAAGATCTGAATCAAGTATCTAAATTATAGAGCAATAACAAGTGGTGCGGGAGAATCAGAACTGAGTGGGAGAACTGCAAAGAGTGGTCGTCCATGGAAAGAAAGGTCACGGGGAGAGCTTCAGAGGCTGAAGGCGTTTCACTTACTCTTTCTATGTTTGCATGGCCAACCCGAGACATTTAAAAGGGCCCATACTTGTGGGACGGTGCTTCCCACAGAGTGTTATAACAAAGCACGAATTCCTCAGAATATACTAAGAAAAGTATCAATGGCTGAAGTGCTTTGGAAACATAACATTTCATACATTTCCATAAAAGAATTAAGACGAATGTCAGTACACTATAGACTTTGAAAAATCCTGCAGTAAATAAGTTAAGATAGCACAGTGGATGAAGGGAAAGTCTGGAAGATGAAAGGAGAGGCATGCAGGAAGGCAGATATAATCTAATACATTCAAAATATAAACCATATGTTAAAATTGATTGTATGTACATCTTATCAGAGTCTAGACAGGGTGTGTGGATGGAAATGTTAATCAAACTCAAGACTAATTTAGACAAACCGAGAAACTGAAACAAGAATTTTTTTCCCATACTTTTCATAAACCCGGAAGAGCTCATTACAAGCATGCGTACAAGATCAAACAGTGGGAAGCTGGAACTATTCTCTTTTAAGTGGTGCCATACAATGGCATAAGCACCAGGTTTGAAGAAAATGGACTGGAGCCCAAGCCCCACTTAACCCAACATTTAAAAGTTTTCTGACCTTAAACAAAATAAAATTTTTCTTCTCTTTTAACTGAAGTCCATAATTTATTCATATTTCCTTAGTTTTTACCTAATGTCCTTTTTCTATGCCAGATCCCACCCAGAATACCATATTATGTTTAGTCTTCCTGTTCCCTGGGCTCCTCCATACTGTGACAGTTTCTCAGATTTTCCAGGTTTTTGATGGTCTTGAGAGTTTTGATGAGTCCTGGTCAGGTATTTTGTAGAAGGTCCCTGAAATGGGGTTTACCTAGTTTTGTTTTTTTCTTTTTTCTTTTTCATGATTAGACTGAGGTTATGTGTTTGGGGAAGGGACACTACAGATATAAAATATCATTCTTATCACATAAATGCAAGGGCACATGCTATTAATATGACTTCTCTCTGTGAACGTTGAGCTTGACAACCTGGCTGCGGTAGTGTTTGTCAGGTTTCTCCACTATAAAGTTATTCTTTTTCGAACCCTCTTTCCATACTGTACTCTCTGAAAGTAAGTTACTATGCTCAGCCCACACTTAATATATTGGGAATTAGGACTACTTCTTTGAGGGGAGGGTAGCTACATACATGATTTTGAATTCTTTTGCATTGGAGTTGTCTGTTCTCTCTTACTTATTCATGTAAGTATGAACTCATAGATATTTATTTTATATTTTTGGTTATAATCTAACATATTTTGTGTATTTTCTTGCTCAAATTGTTCCAGCTCTGACCTTTGGAAGCTCTTGAATGCTTTCATTTGGCTCCTGCGTCCCTTTGATATACTCCCATTGATCTGTCTCTGTCTCTCACTCTGTGTGTGTGTGTGTGTGTGTGTGTGTGTTTATGCATTTACTTTCCAGCACTATAGGGTGCTCCAGGCTCATCTTTTATTTATTTATTTTTTCAGCATATTATGGGGGTACAAATTTTAAAGTTTCAAATAATGCCCTTGCTCCCTTGCCCCCACAAGTCTGAGCTTCAAGCATGACCATTCTCCAGATGGTGCACATCTCACTCATTATGTATGTATATACCCGCCCCCCTCCCGCCTCCCACCTTCCCAATACCCAATTAATGTAGTTCCTATGTGTCCGCTTAGGTGCTGATCAGTTAATACCAATTTGCCGGTGAGTATATGTGTTGCTTGTTTTTCCATTCTTGGGATACCACTTAGTAGTATGGGTTCCAGCTCTATCCAGGAAAATACAAGTTGTGCTATATCACCATTGTTTCTTAGAGCTGAATAGTACTCCATGATATATATATACCACATTTTGTTAATCCACTCATGAATTGATGGGCACTTAGGTTGTTTCCACAGCTTTGCAATTGTGAATTGTGCTGCTATAAACATTCGAGTGCAGGTGTCTTTTTTGTAGAGTGTCATTTGATATTTTGGGTAGATTTCTTACTTGCCCTAGAATCAGTCATTTTTCCAAGGACGCCTGATTCCTTTCACTGGAAAATATGTGCTCATTGCTATTGGGGATTGTTTGCTTCTTGGCACTCTCAGCTAACAAAAAACGAATGAGAAATAAAAATGCATTTAAAAGATAGTATTGGGCCTTTGAAATACATTTGGTTTGCTTACAGGTTGATGAATACTAAAGGAAAACTAAGGATAACAAAAAGGGATGTGGGATTTTATCAAACTATATCCCATGGCTTTGTGTTGTTGTTGTTCTTACCCTTAGTTCCTGCCTTTGCAACATATTCGATGTTTGCTCCCAAGAGAATAATTTAAACTCTATCAGTTTCTCATCTGTGTAGTAGGGATGATATAGCCATTTCTACCCGCCTCAGAATTATATGTAAATCTTAATGTAAGTTACATGTGAAATGACTTTACATATATGTATTTTAAATAAGTCCAACATATTTTCAAAAAAATACAAAGAAAATCTAGAGTCAAGCTATTCTTCCATAAGCACCAGACAATCAAGTCATGAACACTCTTTTAGAAAAAGAAATTTTTAAACTGAATAGGTGGGTTTTGTATTTCTTAATACCATAATATAAAATATTTAAATTAGTAATCTAGCTCCTATGTTATAATACCTGGCCACATTGGCCAATTAATCAGTGGTAATGTTTGGCTAATATAAAACTCCTGAAATCAGCTTTAAGAGGTACTGATGCTTAGATTCCATCTCTAGAAATTCTGATTTAATCAGTCAAAAGTGTGTCAAAAGTATAGCCAGGAGCTCAACTTTTCAAGCTCCCCAGGTGATTCTGGTTAAGAGCAAGTGCCCATCAATACATGAGTGGATTAATAAAACGTGGCATATGTACACCAGGGAGTTCTACTCAGCCACAAAAAACAATGGTGATCTTGCACCTCTTGTATAATCTTGGATGGAGCTAGAACCCATTCTACTAAGTGAAGTATCCTAAGAATGAAAAAACAAGCACCACATGTGCTCACCGTCAAATTGGTATTAAATGATCATCATTTAAGTGCACATATAGTAGTAACATTCATCAGGTGTTGGGCAGATGGGAGAGGGGAGGAGGGGATGAGTATATAAACACCTACCTAATGGGTGTGGTGCCCACTGCCTGGGGGATGGACATGCTTGAAGCTCTGACTCGGGTAGGGCAAGTGGGCAATATATGTAACCTAAGCATTTGTACCTCTTAATATGCTGTAATAAAAAAAAATTTTAAAGGCAAAGAGTAGATCTATTATTTATTTAGATTGTTTGTGGAAGACCTGTTAAAGAGTTTGTTAGATTCTATAATGTATTTTTTTAAATAAAACACAAAAATTGTGTAAGAATCAGTAATTTCTACCACTTGAGAACTATATAATTATTTTAAACCTATACCATGAAGAAAGTATGGAATAAGTATGTTTTTCTCTAAATGCATTTTAACCCATTTAGCTCAAGCATTTATGTATTAAACTAGGTTGAGTTTGGCAAGGGGCAGTGAGGTCTGTCAAACTACTAATAATTAACCAGAAGTGTAGCTTTGCTTACATTGTACAAAATCCTCTCACATACACAATCTCATTTGTTAAAACAGCTCTCTGAGGCATATGTAATAATCATATTCATTTTACAGGAAGCTGAGGCTTAACGAAGTTAACTGATTTACCCAAGGTCAATCAAGTATAGAGTGGTGCAGCAGAATCACACCTCGGTACAGCTTTACAATGCTAGTTTTGTTTGATTAGACTCAATTCTGAGAATGTTCATAGAATACCATCCCCTCAACCTCTGCTTCAAAAAGAGTTTGGGGGCTCCATGACTTCAACCATCACCATCTGTGATGGAATTAATGGCCCCCATTCTCCACTACTTCCAGTAACCTCATTATTTCCATGTATTGATAACTTTGCAATATCATTCCACTCTGGGAAGGACTAATTTCCTGCTTCTGAGCTTCTGAGCAAGTCAGGATGTGACTTGCTTTGGTTAATCTGATGTTAGCAGAGATGTCAGTGGCAGTCTTGAGAAGTGCTTTTGTGATTGGGTTGGCTTTCTCTTGTGTTTAGTCTGTTGCCAAGAGAAAGACATACCATGGGAAGAGGATAAGAAACACATGAGCAAGCACACCTGACACCAGCAGAATCATGACATTAACTATAGTCTAAAAGTATCATGTTTAAGGCAGTCAAGCTCAGAACAAATCAATGGAACTATTTGAAAAATGAAATTTTATTGTTGCTTTCCACTGAGAGTTTGTGATTGTGTGTTGTATGTAATAGATTAACTGGTAAACAGTCCAAAAACATGGCAATCTAATTCAACTATTAATTTCTTCTTCTCGTTCCAGTTTTATCTCTTACCAAGTCTTCCTCTCTAGTTTTTTAAGATATCAGAAGCTTCTCAAGGACAACACACAAACTCCTGATTATAAAAATTTGCTCAAACATGGAGAAATTAAATACACATTTCATGGTGTCAAAAAACTTTACTGAACTGACTCAATTAGAGTAATTTACTGACCTTTCAGATATGGTGGGTACACCAATGGGAAGAAAGATAGACTGTATTACAGTGAGTTAAAAATAAAATTCAATAACAGCATGGTCTTATTAATCTCATTTCTAGTAAAAAGAGTCATCACCCTGGCAAAGATATATTTGTGTGTGAAAGATAACAGTATGTACAGTGTTAACACAATCTAAAGTGATAACTTATGTCCTCTAAAAAATACAATATTTCAAGCTTCTGCATATGCTTGACATTTCAAACCCTAGTGCTTTTTATTATTAGGCAATATCTCCAAAAATAAATGAGAAAAATTTAGCAAAGTGTCCATTTAATAATCTCTCAAAGGGCAATTGAATATTTGGTGTTGCTACCCCAGCAGATGGAAGCCAGCACATACCATCTGCTGTAATTAATTTACAATTAAGATCCTGTAGCTGATCCTAATTCATAATTTTTTTAGGTTCTTAAATGCCAATATAGAGAATAAAAAAGGCTGCACAGATTGAGACAGTTACATAGGCAAGGTTAAGAGGAAATGTGATTTGAGTTGTTCTCCATAGAAGGAAAAGAGTTACCAGATCTAAGTGTCCATTTCTGCTGGGAGTCTATGGACTTTTCATGACACACAGCTTTCTCTTTTGTACATAAGAATAGATATTTTCTTGCCTCAACTTTGTGCAATGTGACACCCATCACCTTTCTACTACATCATGTTATCCCTGGGTATTTGGCTGACATCGGCAAAAATATTCTTTATTTTCCTATAGAACATATAAATAGTAAAATTTGATTACTAGTAAAGTTACAGTAGGAAAAAAACAAACTATTAGTTACAAAAATACACCTCATTCTTTGGTGTTTGGATTCCTATATTAATCTTCTAAAAAAGTGTTTCTAGGCGTCTTAGTTTAAAGGTACTGCTATAACAGAATTTCACAGACTAGGTAATGTATATTATAAAAAATCCTGGAAATTTACTTCTCACATTTCTAGAAGCTGAGAATTCCAAGATCAAGGTGCTAGCATCTAGTGAAGGACTTCTTGCTGCTTCCACACATAGTGGAAGGTAGAAGGGCAACAAATACCCAATGCCCTATATCAAGCCCTTTTGTAATGGCACCTGGTCTCATTCATGAGAGAGGAATGCTCTTGGTCTAATCACCTATTAAAGGCCCCTTCCCCCATACTATCACATTGGCAGCACCTAAATTTTGGAGGCAACATATTCAAACAACAGCACTATGCCGCCTCTTAAGAGGAAAAAAAGTGAACAATATCTTTAATTTGCTTTTAAATAAATTATTTTTCCAGAGGAACAAATTATTCATAATCAGCATCTGTTGAAATATCTTGGTAATAGCATTGGCTAATGCTTTGAATTTATTCTCATGGCTGTTTTTTCCAAAAAATATTATCCCCATGGTGTTATTCTATTCTAAAGAGAAAATACAGCTTTCTCAAAAACTAGAAAAAACCCACCAATATTTTTGCTATTGAATTGATTCAGATGCTTAAATATTTCCAAAAGTTGTTTGTTTGTTCTTAACATGGAAGGAACTCTAAGACATGGAAGTTTGACCATTGTTTTAAACAGGCAACAAAAACATGGAGTTTATTATTTGAAAGTCTTCTCAGTAGCATATTATATAGAGAAACAATTGGGATAATAGAAAATTAGACAGAAAGAAGCTATAGCAGAAAATATAAGAAGTATAAAATTGCTTGATTTAAAACAAAATCATACAAAAGGAAAGTAATATTTTTGCCTTTCAAGGAGTCACTCAGAATAAACTTGGTACAATAAAACAGAAGGGTTTTTTAATTCTTAATTTTTCAACCCTAAAAAACTCAATTTATTTTCATATTCTTAGGCCCATTAGATAAAAATTGCGGTTACTCAAAAATCCATAATTTTCCAGCCATGATTACTCTGTATCAATGCCCTGCCAAAAAAAACCCCAAACAAACAGAAATATAGGCAAACAAAACAAGCCTGCCTTGCTTACTGGTAAAACCAAATCCCACATTAAAAAGCTCTTTGGTAAGGATTCTTGATTGTAATCCTTGATTACAGGCATGTAAATGGACAGTGATATCTAGTATAAATTGTGCTACCCTATTTTATAATGCAAATAAATGTGATTAAAAGCCTATCCCATATGTACCTGGAAAACTGAAATTTTGACATTTTAAATTCTCCAAGAATTTGCTTGGAATCTTAACATTTTTCCTGTTTTCACCATCCAATGCCTGATATATTAATTCCATATAGTCTTTTTTCTTTACATTCTTCCACCATGACTATCGAAATAAAAATAAATATTAATCATATAAGGGTGTGTGCATGGAGCAGATTTTACAGAAGACCTGCGGAGAAAAAAGCTTTCGTAACCTTATGAGATTCTGCTTCAGAAGCAATATGCCTGACTGATTTTGTGAGTAACTGCTCTTTTCTGAATGGTTCTAGAATCTAAAACTGAGGTCCCTAACCCCAGGGCCACTGACTAGTGCTGGTCGGTGGCCTGTTAGGGACTGGGCCTCACAGCAGGAGGTGAGAGCAGCAAGCAAGTAAAGCTACATCTGAATTTACAGCTGCTCCCCTTAACTCACATCACGCCATAAGTTCCGCCTGCTGTCAGATCAATATTGGCCTTAGATTCTCATAGGAGCACTAACCCTATTGTAAACTGTGCTCAAGGCATCTAGTTTGTCTGCTCCTCGTGAGAATCTAATGCCTGATGATCTGAGTTGGAGCTGAGGCAGTAATGTTAGCACTGGGGGGTGACTGCAAATACAGATTATCATTAGCAGAGAAGTTTGCACAATAAATGTAACGTGCTTGAATCATCCTGAAACCATCCCCTTCACCCTGTCCGTGGAAAAATTGTCTTCCATGAATCTGGTTCCTGGAGCCAAAAACATTGGGGACCGCTGATCTAAAACACATTTCCAATTGATGAATTATAAAATGCAGTTTCACCTGTGGAGTTGTGATGATGAATCTGAAGATACTGTTAGATTAAAAAATAGAGCAATATTTTGCCTTTGTCTCTTTAACGTGACCGTCTTGCTTGTTTCTCTCATTTACAAGTATTCTGATGCCTTTAGCATGTAGGCTGCTGTTCTTTACAGTGATTTTTTTCAGTTTCATCATAAGAATGTTCAGTCAGACATCAGAAGGACAGAATCGTAGGCAATGAAATCAGTCCAAATCAGTTCAGCAAGGGGTCTGGATCATAGAATATCAGAAAAAATTGATTTTACAAAGATCAAAGGCTATATATATATGTATATATTCTAGCCCAGTTACATCTCTTGTATGAAAGTGTATATTCCATAGATTTAGGAGGAAGTGTAGTTTAGTACTTAAGAGAGTGCATGGTCTAGAATTAAACTATCTAGGTCTTAATTAGCTATGACACCTCAGTACCTTGATTGTAAAATGAACAAAATAATAGTTGCTATATCAGAAACTTGTGAAGAGTAAAGGAAATAATGCATGGAAGTATTAAAAACAGGTACATCATAAGTGCCAATAAATTATAGCAATATTTACTTTTAAAATACTTTAATATGCTTCAGAGAATGAAGAATCTACAACATTAGTATATATTTAGTTTATTCTGCCTGGGTATAATCATATTTACAAATGAAGAATTATAAAATGTAGTTTCTAATGTCACTTCTGAAACTTGCTAAATGTGTGGCTGTAAGCATGTAATTTACACCCCCATGGTCGCCCAATGTCAGTTTATTTACCTGTAGGCAACAAGATTATATCTGTGCAGAGCTTCCAGTTTAAAATTACATAAACTTATTTTATACTCATAATTTCTCTAAGTTTAGTCCCTGAGGTTATTTATAGTCTGTATTTGATGCATTTAAATATGTATATATTCATTATGTTTTTCTGCCATAGAAAATAGCATATTTGATCACAAGGTGCTGAGGTTATATACAGAGGTTATGCAATACATTACTTTTCCAAAAAAATCTGAACATTAAAAGAATATATGGCCCCAAGATTGTTGGATAAGGTATTGTGGACCTCTGCTCTGAATATAAATCAGTTAATAATTTAGTTTGCATCAGGAAGTTTTAGTTTACATGTATTGTCCTAGTGTAATTATTAGCATCCTTATTTACCCCCGAAAGTATTCAGTTTGAGCAATAAAGTATACAGTCACCTTTCTAACAAACATTAACAGTCATAGTTCCTGCCCTCAAAAATATTACCATATAAATGAGGAAAAACACCCCAAAATAATATTATGCAAATCAGTTCGAATAATGGTTCTCAGTGGAGAAGGTACCCTCCCATGAGGCATTTCTGAAAATTTGTGGGTGTGTTGTGAGTTATCACAATGACTGAAATACACACAGGTTCTCAGTAAGTGGGAGTCAGCAATACTGGACATGATGCAATACATAGGACTGTCCCACACTACCAAGAATTGTTCCTGCCCCTTACAACTTTCAAATATTCAACAGGATAAAATCCACTGCAAATATAAAGTGGTTATACTTAGGTAAAGGATAAAACTGAAATGTTATTTTCGTATAAAAACCAATTGTGGACACAAACTGTAAATTAAGAAAGATTGCAGATGAGGTAAGTTTAAATTAAATAGATACTCTCTTTCAATTATTGAATTATATATACATGTTCTACCTGCCCAGAAGATAACTGTAGGAAGATAATTGTAATTGTAATCGAACTGACCAGTGAGATTTCGGTAATGATTCAAGAATTTTCACTTCTGTTGTCTTTCCTGTTACTAATTAACTGGAACTATGGTACAAACATTTATTGTGTGCACTTATTTATTCATAAAGGACTTCTTATGGTCGTATTATCAAATTCAGTGAAATGATCAAATTTAACAATCAATTGAGGAGCATAAAATTAATGATTTGAATAGCTGGGTGATGTTAAATTTATAAAGGGTGAGGGACAAATTAGTTTTGTTCTCAGAAATGTGGTCAAAGTACTCAACAGCATTTCTCTGTAGTTTCCAGGTCGATCTTTTCTCTTTAAGCTATAGCAAAAGGTTTTCTTTACTTGGTTAAAAGAAATATCTCCTGCTCCCCCTTATTCCTTGTCTTCCAGCTATTTATACAACAAAAGAATATACGTAAGTTTGACAAAACAACTAATGGTAAATCTTTCCCAAAGTTTGTTCTAAGAAAAAGTCTTTCTCTAAAGATGAATGTGCATGCTTTTTCTAATTAACAAATAAAAACATTTCAGCCCATAATATATTCCTCATTTCCATTAGATGTTAAAAAATCACGGATCCAACACATGGCCCAAATGCTTTAAGGTGCATTTTGTTTACTTCAAATGGGATCTCAGCTCTTTTAGCCTTAAATGTCCTCTTTCACACTATATTTTCATTTCCAAGCCATTTATGACCTTTTCAGAAAGTGGCAAGATATATATCTCTCGGGGAAAAAATATGGAAGAATTTACACAGAATAAAATCACTTGTTTTATCCTTTTATATGCCATAGAATACACCTAGCAGTCCTGAGAAATGAAGTCTAAAGATAGCTGTGGTGCTTTATTTCTTGGAGGTACTAATGTCATCACCAAGAGGTTTTGTAATGTGAAGCTATGAAATCTTTCTTAGTGAACAAAGCAGTCTGGAGGGAGCTTTTGAGTTAACGGAAGTATGATACAATCAATTCTGTTTTTTAGAGAGGCTTGAGCTATGTCTCTCCCCATGGCAGAGCCAGAAAATTTTATTGTATAAAGACCTATTTAATCTCTCAGCCAGAAAAGAAAGATGAGGCAAAAACCTCAAATTATATTTGAGATCTGTCAGATGGACTCTATGGTTCTATTTCAACAATTTCTTCTTTAATCCTATTTGTCCTTTTATATATACCTATGTGTACCTCTGAAAAAGTATTAATTAAGTACATTTCTCTCTACAACCACCCACACAAAGGTATTCACATTCTGTGGGATAGTTTTAAAGAACGAAAACTTAGGATGCCAAAGAAATGTTGCCATAACTATAGAGTATATTTTCATAGATAGTGAGAACATTTTGTTGGTGTTTTTTTTTTTTTTTTGGTAGTTTATGATGTTCCTTCTCTTATGAGAATGAACAAATCAGAAGAGAAGACAATATGTTTACATGAACATAGTTTCTTCCTCATCTCATTTTAGTTTTTGGTTTAACATAATAAAAACTTCCATTACCAAAAATAATTACCTTCCATATCCACCACAGTTGGCATTATAAAATTTGACTTATTTCCATAAACTAAATCCATTCTCAATTTTTAAAAAATGTAGTGGATAATAATCAAATGAATATGCAAGTATATGTAGTCATTTTCAAAAGAAAGTCATCACAAAAACATTTCTGAGTTATAGAAGAATCACCAGAAAAATGTTTTAACTTCCCAATAAGACCCCTTTGAATGAGCCAAAACTCATATTAGTTTTCAACTATTTTATTTAAAAAATAAATCATGGTATTTAAATTGAAGTTTCACTAATATTGATATGGTTACATGTTCTAAAATTTAGTATGGTATTTATGTCTGGCCATGAGAATAGTAAAAAACATCCATCAAAGAAGAAATCAAAATGATCTCTTACTTTCTGAAGTTTGTCTCTTGCTCCTTAGAAAAATCAGGGTACCTTTGTAACTAACAGTTGATGGCCAATTTGTGCCTCTACAGCTATGGGTTGCCTGAACCATTTCCTTTTCTTCCCTATATATTTTAGTTCATAATGAATGTGAAAACTGACCTAAATAAACTGTGGTAACTCAAAATTAGTCACTAACAAAACATCACCAAAAATGTTAAGACAACTAATGAAAAAATTCCAAAAAATACACAAACTGTTAAACCAATAACTTTTTCTCATCTTCCGGTTCATATCAGGAGATGTTAGTTCATAGCTAAGGGGCATACTGGTGGTTATTTTTACATTGGTCAAATACTAAATCGCATCTAGAATCTTGAAAACTTCTACATAGGCATGCAAAAGATAATCAAGGTCGTCATCCAAAGCCTCAAATTCAAAGAAAAGATGATGATATCTTTTAAGACTCAACAGCCATATATCAACACCATCTGTGACACTTAACCAGTAAGAGTGCTGAAGTGGATCTGGATGAAATTAATGGTTAAACCATGACCTTGGACCTTAATATTGACCAAGAGGAGAAATTGAAAGACTGTACTTTCATGAACTATCATAAATCCTCTTATTCTCAAAAGGTTTTCCCAGGCTCTACTCACCTCACATGAAAGATTGTACTCAGCTATGAGTAAAGCTAAGTTTTGAGAAATATTCACTCATGCATTTCTCAAGGAAATCTGTAGGGTCTATTTCTTCTGTTTTGCTGAAAGCTTGAATGCCAAAGTGCTTGAAACTTTGCTGTGGTTTGTTTCTCAGTATTCCTATGTGTCCTTGGAGAGGCTCCATCTCCAATACCCTATTAAAATTTGTCTGTGCTTAATTGATTTGAGGTAGTACCTTTGAGGCAATCTTACTTGCTACGGATCAACTAAATAAGGAAAAATCTTTCAATACTTCAGTCTGCTTGTTTATTTCACCACCTTCATGTTTCATGATGAATTCTGCAGGATTTTTAAATTACCATTTTGTGTTTTTGGGGAAAAAAAGGGTAAGGCTATGGTCTAAATGTTTGTGTTTCCCTAAAATTCATATATTGAAAATCCTATTCTCAAGGTGATGATATTAAAATGTGGGACATTTTGGGAGGTGATTAGGCCATGAGGGCAGAGCCCCCATGAATGGGATTTGTGCCCTTATAAAATAGTCTCAAGAAAGCTTGGTTATTCCTTCCACCACATGAGGACACAGCTAGAAGTTGCCATCTATGAACAAAGAAATGGGTCCTTAACAGACATCAAATCTGCTGACACCTTAATCTTGGACTCTTAAACCTCCAAATCTATGAAAAATAAATGTCTGTTGTTTGTTTATGAGCTACACAGTTTATGGTATTATGTTATAGCAGCCTGAATAAACTAGGACAGATAAGTTCTAGTATGGAAAATATTTTTAAAGTGAATGCTACAACCCTAAGATATTGTACTAGAAACACATTTCTTAAATTATAAAGCAATTTCCTGATGAATTTAAAGTAGGGATGCATTAGAAAAAATTTATTAATATCTCATGAATACAATTTGAATTCAGAATACCAAGAATGTCTACCAAGATATTTTACTATTATTTTGTTACTTGTTGGTGGCAAATGATTTGAAGAAAGCAATAAGAGTAGTAGAATTTGTAGTTTTTCAACTTATATTTTCAAACATATCCCTCAAGCACAGTACTTTTCAACAATAAAAAGGAAAAAAAACAAAGTAGCATCTTTGTACTACCTACCTGGAACCAGACTTGGTCTTTTCCCACTTTTCGTTATTCACATGAGAAAACTGAGGCCAACAGTCCTGTTTAAGTTTAAAGAGACATCTGTCTCCAAAGCCCTTGATTTTTTCATGGCAACCGAGGAGATGAATAACCAAATACCTTTATCACAGTTATAATTGCAGCCATGAATTACTGGGTAATTAGGATACTTATTTTCAGGAAAGAAAAAGAAATCCATTGCTAGTGAATGACTAGTTTGTAACAGGGACTGGAATGGATAGTTATGCATACAAAGATTTAATACAATTATTATACAAATAAGGAAACTAAGATGTGGAAAATTTAAATATTATGCCCAATATTACAGGTCAAAGATTCACACCTTGTCCTTTCTAATCCCCAGGGTGATTCTTGGCTTACTACATCATGTGAAAGCTGCAACAGATTGAGTTAAAATAATTAAAATTTGCTATAACCATCAGTAGCCATTGTTATTGGAGCTCAGTTATTTGCAACCTGGAAAATGTAAATTATTTCATGAAAAAAATAGTAAAGCACCTAACAATTAACTAATGACATGGATATGGGACAGGGAAAATGTAGTACATAGACTCAGAAATTTTTTGTACCCATTTCTCCCTCACTAATAAATGTGCTGAGAAGAATATGAAGTCTGAGAATATAGATTAAAGTGGTGAAGAAATAAGCCCACAGTCTTTATTTTTGCAAATATATAATTTTAAAAATCCATTTTTCTTTCTGATTTATTTTTGTTTCCTATTTAATATTAAAATAAGATCAATTTTTAGATGAAGTTCATCAATACCTTGTTTTAAGTTGCCCTACCTTTATTAGCTCTACCATGAAAATGGCATGTGAATGATAATGCCTTCAAACCCCGTAAGTATGCTTGAACTGGTGGTCTTGTTTCTTTATCACAGCTCTAAAAATTATGTAAACATTTTTCTATATTTTACGGCTGTACTAAGGTGGAGAGCCTCAACTCTGTTAAAATTATCTTTCAGTTCATTTGATTTCAAGTAGTTTAATGAACATAATGGCTAGTGGTTGGAGATGTGTAGATAAAAAAAGCAGTACCTTTCCAGCTGTCCTCCAAGAGACATGTGAGTAAAGGATGATTCCCCCATGACATGATAAGAGATGGGATAGGAAGATGTAGAAACAGAGTGGAGAACACAGAAAATTGGAACCTATTCATGTTTTCCAGAGGACTAAACTGGAACAGATGATGATCCAGAATCCTGACTGATGGATTTGCTAACAGTCAGCACCTTGGATAGCCAGTACCTCTAGTAAACTTGGATACACAGATAGACTGAATTTACTTGCATAAATATATCTATCATTCCCATGATTGTCCCTTTCCTGGATAACAAGGGAGAGAAGGAAAACTGTTTCACTGGTTCATGTTATGAACTTTTAAGAACAACTCAGATGAATAGCTGACATTACTTTATGAATGGACGGTAATGGCATATTTGCATCACAACCTGTGTGCTTGTGTGCAGTGCATATTGCTTTAAAATTGGTCTACTTGTTTGTCCCTTTTTCATGCCTCTTGTGAAAAATCAAACCTTTTAGTTCATCTAGTTCCAATTATCAAATAACCATGTCATTCTGCTTCTTCATTAGTAAGGGAAAATAGTTTTTCAGAAAGCAGACCAGTATCCTCAAGCTCTTATTAAAGCAATTATCTAGGAGGGCAGAGTTATATAAAATTAAATGACTAGAATAAATTAGGACATATTGACCCCAAATTAGAATTCTAAAATATGACCATTCCCTTATGAAGGATAAAGGAAGCATAGGTTTTGATAAAGTCAAGAACGGGGCCTAATTAAATATATAAAGCATTGCTCAATTTCACTCAGGAAAAGATTAAATGACCCTGAAATGTTATTTCTCACCTATCATATTGGCAAATTTTGAAATGATGTGAACTCAGGTATTCTTTAAGCAAAATATTTTCTATTGCTATGCACTGAAAGTACCTAGAAGCAAGGCTCCCTTGTTAAAATATCTAACTCCAGAGTAGCTGGGTCAGAAATGTACAAGTTGAGCCAGGGACATCTTATGATACCTGAAACCAAGAAATATAGCAAAGATTGATTTGGCTAATATCAAAAGGACTTGAGAGCCAACTTGAAGAGGCCCCCATTGGACTGTTTAAAAATAAAATCAAAATAACTGCAATAAATTAAACATATCACATTTCTTTAAATCCATGAGTTACAAATGACACTCAATAAAGTATTCATTGTTTACCTTTTGAAGAAGCTAGAGAATTAACTCATTATTCTGAAAATTAGTAATGGCAAAGGTGAACAGACATTCATCTTGGCTTTCCCATACACAAAGTGCTCATAATATCTAAATAGCAATGAAGGAAAGTTTTTCTGTTTAACAATAAATGAGAAAGGAAAGACTGAATTAGAAAGAAAAATTACCTTGCAACATCAAAGAAAATAATGGATCTAAGCAACTACCCTCAATGATGGCTAAGAAACAATAGGTGAAAGAATAATGAGAGAATTTATAATAAATGGGTCAGGCTGGCTACATCTAAACCCAATACTCAACTGTTCTATTATACAAAAATAGAGTTATACCACATATAACAATATTTGATGGAAAGAAATCACAGAGGACACAAACAAATGAAAAAATATACCATTTTTTACTCCTGGATTGGTAGAATCAACATTGTTAAAATGTCCATTCTACACAAAGTGATTTACAGATCCAATGCAATCCCTACCAAATACCAATGTCATCTTTCAGAAATATAGAAAAAATTATTCTGTGCTTTGTTTGGAACCACAAAGGAGCCTGAATAGCCAAAGTAATCTTAAGCAAAAAGAACAAATCTAGAGGCACCACGTACTTCACCACATACTTTACCATACTTCAAAGTATACTACAAGGCCATAGTAACCAAAACAGCATGTCATTGGCACAAAAATAGAGACATAGACCAATGAAACAGAGTGGAGAACCAAGATATAAAACCATCCACCTACAGCCAACTGATCTTTGACAAAGCAGATAACAACATACACTGGGGAAAAGAAACCCTATTCAATAAATGGTACTGAGAAATTGAATATCCACGTGCAGAAGAATGAAACAGGACCCCTATCTCTCACCACTTATAAAAGTTAACTTAAGACGGATAAAAGACTTAAATGTAAGGCATGAAACCATAAGAACTCTAGACGATAATGTAGAAAAAACTCTTTAAGATATTGGCCTAGGCAAAGAATTTATGACTAAGACTCCACTGGCAATTACAACAACAACAAAAATAAATAAATGGGATTTTATTAAATGAAAAAGCTTCTGCATATCTAAGAAAATAATCAACAGAGCAAAAAGACAACCTACAGAATAAGAGAAAATATTTGCAAACTATACATCTGATAAATGGCTTATATCCAGAATCTACAAAGAACTCAAGCAAATCAGCAAGAAAAAAACAACCCCATGAATAAATGGGCAATAGACATGAACAGAAGCTTTTCAAAAGAAAAAATACAGACGGCCAATAAATATATTAAAAATTGCTCACTGTCACTAATCATCAGGGAAATGCAAATTAAAACCACAATGAGGTATCACCTTACCCCTGTTAGAATATTAAAAAGTCCAAAAAACAAAAAAATAGATGCTTCCATGGATGCAGAGAGAAAGGGACACTTATACACTGTTGGTGGGATGGCAAATTAGTATAACCTCTATGGAAAACAGTACAAAGATTCCTCAAAGATCTAAAAATAGACCTACCATTTAATACAGCAATCCCACTACTGGGTATCTACCCAAAGAAAAGACATCATTTTATCAAAAAGACAACTACACTTGAATGTTTATTGCAGAACAATTCACAATTGCAAAGATTTGGAATCAACCCAAGTGCCCATCAATTCATGAGTGGATTAACACAGGTGGTATATGTATACATACCATGGAATACTACTCAGCCATAGAAAGGATGAATTAATAACTTTTGCAACAATTTGGATAGAACTGGAGACCATAAACCTAAGTGAAGCATCTCAGGATTGAAAAAACAAACACCACATTACTTGCTATTAAATTCAAACTAACCAAATTACTACAAACTTAATGACTTAAAACAACACAAATTTATTATCTTATAGTTTTGAAGGTCATATGTCTGAACTGGTTCTCACTGGGCTCAAATCAAGCTATTGGAGGCTGCATCCCTCTGGAGGCTCTAGGGGAGAATTCATTAATTTGTTGTTATGGCTAAACATAAATAATTTATAGTTAAGGTGTTATTTTATGCACATATTCAGTAGTAAAATAGTCACATAAATAATCACGTACAGAATGCTGATGGAAACATGGGTGGTAAAGGCTTCTCTGATGAGGTGTCACTTCTTCACATGGAAGTGAGGAACACGTTCCTGGACAATGGAGAAACAACAATTCTTGTTATAAAGTGTCAAAAATCTAGGCTGAATTGTATTGCTGTTCTAGTGTTTTGTGGAAGGTAAATCTTGTAAATGATAATGGAGTCTAATGGAGTTTGCTCTGCTAAATTTTGGACTTACTTGAGACCTGTCATTCTTTTCTTATTTTCTATGTCTACCTTTTGGAATGAGAATGTCTATCCTATGCCTGTCCATCATTGCATTTTGGAAGCACATAACTTATTCGGTTTCACAGATTGATAGTTGTAGAGGAAGCTTGCCTCAGGATAAATCATACCTGGAGTCTCACCCATATTTGATTTAAATGTTATTTAGATGAGACTTTGGAATTTAGAGTTGATGCTGAATTGAGTTAAGACTTTTGGGGTTGTTGGGATACAATAAATGCACTTTTCATGTGAGAAGGATACGAATTTTGGGGGGCCAGGGGTGAAATGCTATGGACTGAATGTTTGTGTACCTTCACAATTCATATGTTGAAATTTAATCCCCAGTGTGATGGTATTAGAAGTGGGCCTTTGGGTCAGTTATTAGGCCATCAGAGTGGAGCCCTAATGAATGGGGCTAGTGCCATAATAAGAAGA